>NQII01008848.1:39615-66844 GCA_002778355.1 Clitarchus hookeri
CCAAAGCTATTAGCTGGTTTTTGGCAGTAGCCAGCCTGCGAGAGAAATGCAGCTGTGGGCTGTGAAACCTTTTAACGTTTTCGACGCAGCTGCGAGAGGCTGTGCCTTCTCGTCACGGCGGAATCCTGGCGTCATTATTCTGGCACGCTCGCCGAACCCTTAGCTGGTTTATGGCGGCTGTTCGCGTTTCCTTGTCGTTGCGAGTTTCGACAGTGTGTGCCTGCTGACGGAAAAATATATCTCGGGATGCAGAATGCATCAATACGTCATAGTGAACTTTGTTATTTTAAACTAAAATGCAAACCTTTTGATCCGTGGCGTGGCGTGCCCAAAATATTGTTTCGCGTGCCATCAATGGCACGCGTGCCATTGGTTCGCCATCCCTGGCATAGAGTCAAAGAGGAAATATCCATTTCTCTGGGAAGACAAAATACTCTGCTAAGTGAACATACTAAAATTATTATGCCTTATATTTATAGTTTCCTAAGTTAACTGTTCTATATATCTGCTTAAGAAACTAAATTTTTTATTTGGTTTCAAAGGTAATGTGTTACTTTGAATTAAGTAAGAACACTTCACCCATAATGGCTGTATCATTGAAAATTAACCATTATTATCACAAACAAATATCCTTCATTACGCCGATATTTTTGTGCTCGTTTGGCTAGTACATAAAAGATGGCATCACTAGTAATGGCTTGACAAATGCCGGTAATAGACAGCAAAGTGCCGCATATTAGGACGTACTTAGCATGGCGGAGACTTAGAAGCGGGGGCGCTAAAGACGACGCAGACATGCATCACAGGCCTCAGTATAGTCCCTACGAGCAACTAACTGAACTGGTTATTTTCTGGTGGCTTGAAACTTATATTAAACTGTTCCTTACGATAGTGTGTATTATTATAAAATTTGTATTGTAAATTATTTTCACGTACGTAATTTTGTAAACTGCCCTGTCACATTTTTTGGAATTTGTCAGACTTATATTCTATGTTCAATATAATACTATAATGAGTAGTGGAACTGGAGATATGTACCAAGTTGGTGGAATTGCACTGTGGTCGTCTCGTTGAATGGAATAGTGCCTAGAACCACATTCATTAATGGGATGTAATCAGAGCTTGTACTGCAAGTATCAGTAACTCTCGGGCACAGAATGAAGAGTAAACAAGATGCTAGGGCATGTGGTCGAAGCCATATCGTTGGAGTCCGACGTTTGGAACACTCCACATCCACCGCCGTGCGCGCTACCGCTTCAAGAGTGTACCGTGAGTTCACGAAGTGTGGTGAACCCACCGTTGCCAGGTCAACGGTAGCTCGGTTGGTATCAGGGTACGGACAGGACGCAGTGCAGCAGATCACTGGCCAATACAATGACGAACCAACCACAACGACCTGTGAGCTATTATACCATCCAGAAACCACAGCTGTAATTCTCACGGAGAGTAGTTTCCTGGGGAAATGTCACAAGCCAATTATCTGAGATTAATTCTCGCACGAGCAGTGAATTCGGATTTTCTCAGAGTGCTCCCATATTTATAACACCTAAAATGCACGGCAGAAAGCCTTCGGTGGGAACAAGCTACGTTATTTACTAGAGCCGTACCAGAACTGCTTCGCCAACTTGATGAGCCTTATGCGATGCGTTTCGTGAAACGATTCACGAGACCAAGTTCACGCCATAGATCAATGGTTCGCGTCGTGAAGTGCTTCACAAACGGGAAACATGATGCTGCTGGTCATAGAATGCGTGTGTAAGTGTGTCTCCAGTTCGAGCCGCTGATCAGATGGTGCAAATGCGACGGTCATGTGTATGCTCGCTGGGTCGATGGTTTGTCCTCCAGCTGCCCGATGTATGGCTCGGAACTTCGCTTGTTAAACAGCAGCCATCATGTGCGACATGAAAGAAGCTCACTTATGGAGACACCTCAAATGGTTGACTCACGACAGGACTCGTATTGTGGTTCGGATGCCCTTCGCGACATATTATGGCACTTGTGATGTGCATTATATTATATATATGTAATGCAATCTTATATATGGTTTTTATATATTAAAACATTGATTGTAGTGTGCGGGACTCGAACCCGTACTTTACCATCGCGCAGTGTCTTGCACCACTCGGGTTGACCCAACTGACTTGCTACACCGTAAATAACATGTATTGCTATGTGGGCGACTGTAAGCATCGCGTGAACTGAATCGCCATATGGTTTGGGGCATTTTTCGTGGTTCGGTCTTTGGTTTGCGATATGGCTCGCCAACTTCCAAAAAGTTTTTGGGAGATTATTTTTATCTTCTATAATAATTAACGTTAGGTAAGTTTAGCATTAATTTGAATACGATGAAGTTGTTTTGCCATTCGTTATTATTTGTATGTAATAAATATGAAGTGAACTCTTGAAAAGAATTTGTATTACATGGAACAATTAATGCTATCAATAGCTCAGTTGTCTTTCTGACACCGTGATGGAAATATCGACTTTTTTGTCACCATACTCCATGTACTGAAGATTTTTAGTGCATACGAAGGCTTACGATTGACCGAGATGTGAATATCGACTTGGAAGTTATCACTCTTCTTGAACTGAATGTTATTAGGGCGTTCGAAACACACAACTGACCATTATGAAAATCGATTCCAGACCAACGCCTTAATCGCCGAGTCGCCGACGGTACCGATACTGCAACAAAGTTGATTTATTCAACTACAATGCGCGGTGACACGAGAAGAGTGTAAATTCGGAGAACATAGTAATTTGAGTTTAATTGCTTTACATGGAACAATTAATGCTATCAATAGCTCAGTTGTCTTTCTGACACCGTGATGGAAATATCGACTTTTTTGTCACCATACTCCATGTACTGAAGATTTTTAGTGCATACGAAGGCTTACGATTGACCGAGATGTGAATATCGACTTGGAAGTTATCACTCTTCTTGAACTGAATGTTATTAGGGCGTTCGAAACACACAACTGACCATTATGAAAATCGATTCCAGACCAACGCCTTAATCGCCGAGTCGCCGACGGTACCGATACTGCAACAAAGTTGATTTATTCAACTACAATGCGCGGTGACACGAGAAGAGTGTAAATTCGGAGAACATAGTAATTTGAGTTTAATTGCTTTACATGGAACAATTAATGCTATCAATAGCTCAGTTGTCTTTCTGACACCGTGATGGAAATATCGACTTTTTTGTCACCATACTCCATGTACTGAAGATTTTTAGTGCATACGAAGGCTTACGATTGACCGAGATGTGAATATCGACTTGGAAGTTATCACTCTTCTTGAACTGAATGTTATTAGGGCGTTCGAAACACACAACTGACCATTATGAAAATCTATTCCAGACCAACGCCTTAATCGCCGAGTCGCCGACGGTACCGATACTGCAACAAAGTTGATTTATTCAACTACAATGCGCGGTGACACGAGAAGAGTGTAAATTCGGAGAACATAGTAATTTGAGTTTAATTGCTTATACAATCACTATTGCTTTTCTGAATGACTTATTAATTAAGTGGTTTATACATGCGATTGTAAGAGTCTGTTTTAGGAAAAATTTGAGCTAGCAAGTGTACGAGGAGAACTCTAGTTTAATCTAAAATGTTATGTCTTTCTCGGGACATTTAAAGTCGACTGAATGATATTTTTTGAGAAACTAATGAACTTAGGAATGTTTTGACTAATTAACGTTTTCAGGAATAAAGGATTTTGATGAACGTTTTCGAGAAATGTTTTTTTGAGGAATTTATTATGAGAAATGTTTCTGAGGCATGTTTTTTAACCTATTTTTTTTGGAAAGTTTTGAGAAAACATTTTTGATGGATGTATTTTAAGGAATTATTTTTAATAAAGTTTTTTATTAATGTTTTTGATTAATTATGTTGAGAAATTTGTAGGAATGTTTGGAGGAATGTTTTTAAGGAATGTTTCTGAGGAATGTATTTTGATTTATAAGGAGGAATATTTTGTGAGTTGACCAAGGCATAAGGGAAACAGGTACATCGACCATCATAACAAATATTGTATTATGAAGTTGTTTGGCACGCACTGACTCATTTCAACTCTTATACGTGTTTAAGCGAGATCACACCGACCAGGCATGTTAGCATACATGCACAACATACAATTGTTCACTTACGTACATTTCCCAATTATGTCCCATTTAAGTCCACTTAAGAATAGTCGCTCCTAGTTTGGTTGCTTACGATGTCTTTATCACCGCATGCGTGAGTATTGCCCATGTGCCAGGCATTGTGTCTTAACCGCAGAAAACCTTGTGTTCGTTGTAAAGTGAAACGGTGGGACCTAGGCACCTGCAACAAGAGGATAATTTTTGTTGAGTAGGGCGTACTGCTCAACAAGAAGGCATACATATTTAATTAAACTTGAATAATAATCAACCTAATGCAATTTGATAGTTGCCAGCCTTATTAAATTTATGAAGACGTACGGTCTTAACGCCAGTTATTTCATAGTTTGAAGATGTCGATAGCACAATGCATTATCCAGAAAATGTAACTATTACTTCACGTCACTTACAATATATTTAAAATTTTTTTTTATAAACTTGATTTTGAAGTACGAATATATCCTTTAGGAGTTGGGCTAGGCTACAATTTGCCTTACAAATGTCTACCTCATTTTCTACTTAGAATACTCTCCCTAAATAATTCGGGAGTGTATATCATTGAATAAGTAATTAAAATAGATCACATTATAGGCATCTGTTTCATTCCATGTAAGATTTTGCAGTCAACAAATAAAACGTGTTTGAAAAGTGTGATGTAAATCACAATATTTAATGTTTTGCCATTAATTATTAATCCTTAATGGCAAATATGAATGAAAATCAATAATACGTGAAATTATCTAAATAGGCTGGACGTTGCGACCACGATTATTCATGATGACCTCTCGAGCTATCTGAAGTAGTAGTATTATTCTTACAATAGTATTTTGATAGATAGAAATATTTTACTTCTTCGACGATTATGTAACTTTCAGTGTTCTAGTCAATATCTATGTTAAAAAAATTTTATTTGGCATTTATTAAATTTTAATGAAAATATCTTTATTTAAGGATAAATTATTTTTATCTAGAAATGGCCAAGTTGCAATGTGCGGAAGGAAAATTGGGACATCTTATTGATGGAATATAGAATGTGGAGTAACTCGCCCCACAGTGATATATATTGATGGTGCGACAGTTACTGCATCCACCACATATTTTATTTTACAACTTCATGGTTTTTATTCAAAGTTACACACTTTAAGTTTAATTGCAAGCAGTATAGATGGGAATATATTAATAGGCGAATCTCAGTTAAGTGCGCTTCCTCGAAAGTGTAGCTCAGTGTTATGTTTCTACTCACCGTGTATCCTCCCATAGAGAAGTAAGAACCTTATAAATAGTATTCATGCCACTTTCTTAAGATACAAAATATTAATGCAAATCGTTTTAATAAAATTTTTATAAACAAACATAATTAATGCCAATAAGAGCAGTGAGATATTTTAAGTTTATTACGAAAGTGGTTAATCACAAAGAACAAATTTAGTATAGGCGGTGGTACGCGGGATTATACATACTGGCATAGCTTGAAATTAGTCATTTTATTGGAGCAGCTGATATCAAAAAGTATGGGGCAATTAAAAAGCTTGTGGTTCTAAAGCGATTGACCAGAACCAGCTGTATGAGGGTATTACAGTCACCTTCTTGCTACGGGTAATGTAGTCGAGCGGGTTGCGGTAAATTGAAGGGTGGCCGCTCTATGCAACAGTTAACAAGCAGTTTATACAGAATGTCCCAAATGAATGTTTACATTATTAGAACGGGAATAAGAAAGAAACTATTCAATCCAATGTGATGGGACTTCTTGTATTAACGCCATAAGAAAATCGTTGGGTTTTCGTGAATGCCAATAGCATTTACAAATGTGAAAAATGTCCGTCGTCAGCAGAAAGATGTCGTTTGCAACGCTGTAGAAAGGAACGAGAAACAGTAGCTGCAGTTTCCATGAAAGTGGATTCACAGGGGTCACAATCGCGTCTCTCATGGCATCCAGTGTCAGTGACTTTGTGGCGTACACAGTGTTCTTCAGAGTTGCCAACAAATTAATATCTAACGGCATTAAATATGGAATTCTGTGTGCATACTCAACACTTCCTCGCCGGACTATCCATCTCGCAACAAATGTTTCACCCAGGAGCAACCGTACACCTCGATGGTAGTGTGGTAGTTCTCCGTCCTGCTGGAAAACACAGTCGTCATCTGGGTAGAGTTGGTGAACAGTGGAACAACGTTTTCCTGCAACATAGTGCAGGGAATTTCATCTGCCACCTCTCCGTCAAAGGAGAATGGTCCCACAAGTTATCTGGGATACACAGCGCACAATGCTGATAGCTCAGCAATATTAACTAACTGCTTGCTCGGCCAAAATGTGGGGATTTTCATCGCCGCAGTACACACAATTGTGGAGATTGACAGTTCCATTTAACTTAAACGTTGCCAAACCAAAAAATTACGCCAGTCAGATTTTCTTTATCGTTGAACATGTCCACAACCTTCTCAAACAATTTGACACCACTACCTGGGTTGTATTTATTAATAGCGAAACGTAACGTGGGAACTTTCTGCCTCCGCTTTACCTGCTTTAAAATGCGATGTACACCCAATAACACTTAAAATCAACTTACGATGCTCGAAAGAAAACCGCGTTGCCTCAGTCGTTTCCTCTATATCTATAGTGTTGTCGTTCGTGGCTGCAAATGGATCTGACATGAGAATAGCTACACACACTCGCACAGATTCAACACTGTCATAGTGTCAAATACACACGAAGACTTTATACTGTGTTTAATAATTTCTCTGTTTTCATCAAACAAAGACAGTAAACATTAATAGGTAACAAGCTCTAGTTGACAATAAGTAATATAATGAAAGACAGAGCTGACCTTCTTGCCACGGCCGATGTGGTCGAGTGGGTTGGGGTAGTTGAAGGGTGGCCGCTCCATGTAGTGGTTGACAAGCGCCGTGAAGTTGTCGAAGCCAGCCCTCGGGGTCGCCGTTACCCCCAGGTAGTTGCGGAAGGCCCTGTTGGCAGACTTGCTGGCCCTCCTGTGCAGCAGACCTCGCAGGTACTTGGCCGGGTCCTCGTGGTCGTACTGCTCCACGTCCACTCCCACCACCCAGTACTCGCCTGCCACACATTGCACAAGCTGCTGACACACAACACACAGTCTCCTGACACACAACACACAGTCTCCTGACACACCACACACAGTCTGCCTACACACCACACAGTCTGCCTACACACCACACACAGTCTGCCTACACACCACACAAGCTGCTGACACAACACACAAGCTGCTGAATTCACTCGTCAATTATATATTAAAAATCACTTTTGCTGCATACACATATCTATAAAACAAGTGATTTACTCAAAATAATTTTTGTCCAAAGACTATTTGTTTTAGATCATTTTGATGGGTACTAAATGCTCATCAGTGGATTATTATATTTCTGATAGTTTATATTGTTAGCATGCCTTGCTCTATTTACACGCGTCTAATTTGTGTGGTAGTAATAGTTTTTCCGTCTTATAGGTAGGTGACTTTTGAATGTAAATTTGTTCAAGTCCTTGAAAATATTAGTGTTGGCAGGAGAGAAATAACTGTACTAGGAACTGTGAATGAATTTAAGGAGCCTCTTTATTCTGCTTATGTTGATATCATAAAAGTGGACATTATGAGAATAATTGTCAAAGCCTCTACTTTAACTTGCAGTTATTTATATATTTCTATACTTGTGCCTAAAATACGTATTTAGGAGCTAGACTGGCATTACCATTATGCAAGCTAAGTTATCCTAGCTTTTTATATTTATATTTAATTACTAAATTGATGTTTTATTGATAACATAACATTCATTTATAACATTTTATATAAGCTAGGAAAAAATGTACTACCAATTTTATTTGACCATAGTTTGAAATAAACGCGTACTAACAATAACAATTATTTCATATAACATTTGCGCAAAAAATATCACATCCTTGAAATACTGCTGGAAATTTGATATAATGGTTTAAAGTAAATTAATACATATTCTTAGCTGAAATTTTGTAAATGGGTATCAACATTCTGTGCTAGCATTGTGCCAAATAACTTACTACAGTAACATAGACTTATAAACATAAGAGTGCAAATTATTTTTAGAGTACATTTTTAAGACTTTTATCTCGTTTCCTACAAGATTATCATCTGGGTACAAAACCTATTTTGTATTTTGTATTAAAAACATAATATTTTTTTAAATTTTTAAATGGGAAATAATGTGTAAATAAATTATTTTTGAATGGAGCATGTGACTGTTTAAATGTAAAATAAAACACAGCAAACAGCTTCTGCAACCATTTATTTGTTTCCAAATTAGCAACAGCTTAAACTGTATTTAACGGCAGATTTCTTTCTAGGCGTGATGCGGAAGCGTCTTGAATGTGGCCGCGGGGGTACAGTGGCTAGATCACTCTCCTCCCACGACGGCGAGACGAGCGGTTTACAGACTGCCACCCAAAACGAATACAAATTGTAACGTGTGCGATGGATCATGTCAAATGCGAAACATCTCCCCTGCTGATGCTCCTGTCTTAAGCATCATTCTTTACACGCGATATTCATTGCGGCGCCAGTATTAGGCTAGGAAGCGGCCGCTTTTCACGCTAGAACACGGGCCAGCACCCACAGCCACTGTGCTTGGTGTCTTTCCAAGCCAACTATAATGGAGCATTCACGATGTACGAAACTGACAGTTTATGGCGAAAACCGACGCTTATAGCTCCCGCCTACCTGGAACTTGTTCGGCGTTTGAGGCCGAGAAGCGCGGGAGTGATAAAGGTGAGACTGTCACGCACATCAAGTGGGCCATCGCCCTTACACGCAGAGCTCTGAATTGGAGTGCAGTGTTCTCATCATGCTGTGTGTACCTATGGAACTTTCAACGGTCAATATATAATTTCATTGGGGGAAAGTGTGTAGCAGGTTGTAATGCGGGGCTCTAGAGCCGTGTTTAGAGTTGTGTGAAATGACGCTTCTGATGTGAGTGACGTCTTGTGATATCTCAACAGCCATCGTCGCTAGTGTCTCGTGGATCAGCACATCGGTCACACATTGAATAGTTTCGTGGAAAAACGTGTATTCCAATCACTCTGCTATGCAGTTAAAGCGCTGTGCCACTAGAAGCATCACATTATAGTAATTGTATACATTTAGAATAAAGAACCACAGGTGGGAAACAGCGCATTGCAAATATTATTTAGCTAGACGGGTAACAGAAATCTTGTATTTGTCACTTAACTTAAACCTTTGTCATAGCAAGACAGGTAACAGAAATCTTGTATTTATCACTTAACTTAAACCTTTTTCATAGCAAGAAGGGTAATAGAAATATTGTATTTGTCACTTAACTTAAACCTTTGTCATAGCAAGACAGGTAACAGAAATCTTGTATTTATCACTTAACTTAAACCTTTTTCATAGCAAGAAGGGTAATAGAAATATTGTATTTGTCACTTAACTTAAACCTTTGTCATAGCAAGACAGGTAACAGAAATCTTGTATTTATCACTTAACTTAAACCTTTTTCATAGCAAGAAGGGTAATAGAAATATTGTATTTGTCACTTAACTTAAACCTTTGTCATAGCAAGACAGGTAACAGAAATCTTGTATTTATCACTTAACTTAAACCTTTTTCATAGCAAGACGGGTAACAGAAATATTGTATTTGTCACTTAACTTAAACCTTTGTCATAGCAAGACAGGTAACAGAAATCTTGTATTTATCACTTAACTTAAACCTTTTTCATAGCAAGACGGGTAATAGAAATATTGTATTTGTCACTTAACTTAAACCTTTGTCATAGCAAGACAGGTAACAGAAATCTTGTATTTATCACTTAACTTAAACCTTTTTCATAGCAAGAAGGGTAATAGAAATATTGTATTTGTCACTTAACTTAAACCTTTGTCATAGCAAGACAGGTAACAGAAATCTTGTATTTATCACTTAACTTAAACCTTTTTCATAGCAAGACGGGTAATAGAAATATTGTATTTGTCACTTAACTTAAACCTTTGTCATAGCAAGACAGGTAACAGAAATCTTGTATTTATCACTTAACTTAAACCTTTTTCATAGCAAGACGGGTAATAGAAATATTGTATTTGTCACTTAACTTAAACCTTTGTCATAGCAAGACAGGTAACAGAAATCTTGTATTTATCACTTAACTTAAACCTTTTTCATAGCAAGACGGGTAATAGAAATATTGTATTTGTCACTTAACTTAAACCTTTGTCATAGCAAGACAGGTAACAGAAATCTTGTATTTATCACTTAACTTAAACCTTTTTCATAGCAAGACGGGTAATAGAAATATTGTATTTGTCACTTAACTTAAACCTTTGTCATAGCAAGACAGGTAACAGAAATCTTGTATTTATCACTTAACTTAAACCTTTTTCATAGCAAGACGGGTAATAGAAATATTGTATTTGTCACTTAACTTAAACCTTTGTCATAGCAAGACAGGTAACAGAAATCTTGTATTTATCACTTAACTTAAACCTTTTTCATAGCAAGACGGGTAATAGAAATATTGTATTTGTCACTTAACTTAAACCTTTGTCATAGCAAGACAGGTAACAGAAATCTTGTATTTATCACTTAACTTAAACCTTTTTCATAGCAAGACGGGTAATAGAAATATTGTATTTGTCACTTAACTTAAACCTTTGTCATAGCAAGACGGGTAACACAAGTCTTGTATGCGTCACTTAACTTAAACCTCTGTCACAGAATGCTACCAATCTGATTGCGGTAAATTTCCGGGATCTCTCAGCTTACAACTGAAAAGGCAATCACAACACCACGTGAGAAAATACAGTGCTAGTCAAAAAGAATGAAACAACTTGGCAGTGGTAGAAAAACGTAACCAAGTATGAGAGAAGACAGTGCAGGGCGTGTGTGTGAAGAACTACGGAAACTGTATTTCTCCTTGGCGCACGTATGACGTTTTGTCACTGCTCGGCAGGAGCGCTAGTGCAGATGAATGGCAAGTGACCAGCAGAAATCATATTGTGTTTCATAGTTAGCGAAGACTGATGTGATTGCAGTCGTGTAAAGAAATGTCAGCACGTGTTTTGGTAGTAATCCAGGTAATCCACCATCTCGGAAGAACATCTACAGGTTGGTACAGAGAGTTTGAAGAGACTAGGCCTATGTGTAAAAAGAAGAACACCGGGTGACCGCGTGTAAACAGTGAAACTCTCGAAAGAATTAGGGCTGAGGTTCCCGTATTGAATCTTTGTAATATAAATAAAAACTTGAATAAAATTAAAAATTCCAAAGTTATTCTGTACATATATATTCTGTAAGGTTTTTTTTTTACGAAATAGTAGTTTAGATAATGGGAGAAATTTGCCTCGTTGGCGACGTGAAAAAACACGCCAAATAGGACGAATATTAGGCACCAATTTGTGATAGCTTATGGCATTTTTTGTTTTGTGTTAATGTACCAGTTTCGAAAGAGATTTCAATTAGGTATTTATAAATAGTCTTACACCTACATGACTGAAATACGAAGCTATTTAATGCATTTCATAAAACTCATNAATTAGGTATTTATAAATAGTCTTACACCTACATGACTGAAATACGAAGCTATTTAATGCATTTCATAAAACTCATTATTAAAAACAAAAAAATCGTTACATTTTCGGAAAGTTTCGCAAGTCTAATGGAAGATTCAATACACAAAGATTGCTGTAAAAATATCCGTTTATTACAGAACCCATTTTATTTCAAATTAAAGNAAAGATTGCTGTAAAAATATCCGTTTATTACAGAACCCATTTTATTTCAAATTAAAGCATTATTCTAATTTATTATTTTTCTGCATTTTTCCGTAATGTAAGATTTTTTAAAAATATTTTTAATTTCTAAAATTTTTCCAATTATATGTATTTTTGTAATGTTATTAATTAGGCTTAAAATGTTCAATTATGGCGGTTTATGAATAGTAATTTCCCACGTAACTTTTTTTGTTGCCAGTCAGTTTTCGCTCTGGTGATTTATTCTTTGCGTGTATCTTTCGCTGACAATATCCATNTGGCAATATCCGTGCATCCTTGTTACACTTGCGTAACGCCAACTCTAGCCGATGTTCAACCATATCAATATTATGTTTGAGTTTTACATTTATAGTAGTTGTTTATACCAACCACAGTGTCATTGAAAAAGACATTCTTCAAATACTATGACAGAATCATTTTTAACAATAGGTCAATAATACTGAGCTTACCAAAACTTGTTATAATATTCTGACAGCATTACGGGAAAGTACTAGAAAGAAATGTTTCTAAAATTAATGACATTATGTTTTCTCACTAACGAATTATACCTTAAATTTTACCTTAAAATTTATTGTAAACTTACAAATTTTCCTTCCAATTTAATAATTTATATAACTTTTGTGGTGAACATTGTAAAACCGCGATATAGAGGATTTATTTACATGATTCGGGGTTTGCGCTCTGTATGAAACTAATTAAATTAAGTTAATGATTTATTCTTCAGACTGATATTCGAACACGAAACTAGATAAAATCTGCCCGCCTTCGAGATTACAAAAGTAAATCAGTGGAAAGTTAAAACATCAAATCTCTAAAACATTTTCTGAAAAAATTATTACAATTACCACATTACTTTTTACGTTTGCAAACCAAGTTATGCAAATAAGTAAACTTATTAATACGGCCTACGGAATTTCTCTTATTATAGAATCAGGCTAGAATTCGCATTACTGTAAACAAATTCCCAGTAATTGATGCCTCAGTGAGAAATCATATCCTTTGTAATAAATCTGCACATCACTTTTCATATTATTATTTCTGCTTACGGTCTTGTCAACAGAAATGTCCTGTAGACAGGATCAGTATGGCGGAGGGCCGGGCGTGGAGGGAGAATGGACCATGACCTGAGTTAAGGAACAGATCTGGAAATCAAAGTCAGCACGGACAGATCTAGAACAGAACGAAGGTAGTCTCGAATGCGGGCACAGTGACAATTCCTGAAGAGCTGCAAAAGTATCCATGCTTACATTTTATAGCCTTTCACAGATTGATAATACGAAGTTCGTGTGTGTGTTCCTACTATAGGTGTGTAATTGGTTTAACTGGTAACTCCTTAAACATATAATACACTTTTTAGTGTTTACGGAGGCAAATATACGAAATATAAATGTTCTTTTTCTGTCGAGAGTTTGGATTATTGTCCTGTCTGTTACACGTGGTTTGTAATATTTCGTATTACAGCGCGCATTTGTAATAGTCACGACAACTCTTACTACAGTAAGAACTATAATTTTCGTTTCGCAGAGACAAACGAAACTCAGTGTTAGCAGGTCAACTTTTAAAACTCTGCAACGAATTCAGATATGTTCCGTTTGCGTGTATGAATATCAGTTTTCTTTCACACCACGTTTTTATAGCTAAAATTACTTAATTTGCAAATTTGAAATAATCTTTTTCTTTCGATTTCTGCTTATATGCGCCGAAATTGCATCATCATACTGGAATAGATATGGTAAAGGCAAATTCCTTTTTTGGTGCGATTTGTGGACTGAAACTTTTTACAAACTGTAATCTGCATGAAATAACCAAATGCTTATAGCCTTGTGTTAATAGGATGCAATAATGCAGTTAGTGTATAGAATAGTCAGTGCCATTAAACGCATGATCTTGTTATTCTTATAAAGTAGATAATTCTAAGAAGTGAAATGATGGTCTCACCTTTATCAAAGAGTTTCTTTTCCCCCATAGCAACCATGAGCCCCACGTGTTCATAGTAGTAACCTAGCACCACATAAACTGCAACAAAAGGAGAACAAAGTAAAGTATAGCGGTAACCTAGCACCACATAAACTGCAACAAAAGGAGAACAAAGTAAAGCATAGTGGTAACCTAGCACCACATAAACTGCAACAAAAGGAGAACAAAGTAAAGCATAGCGGTAACCTAGCACTACATAAACTGCAACAAAATGAGAACAAAGTAAAGCATAGTGGTAACCTAGCACCACATAAACTGCAACAAAAGGAGAACAAATTAAGCATAGTGGTAACCTAGCACCACATAAACTGCAACAAAAGGAGAACAAAGTAAAGCATAGTGGTAACCTAGCACCACATAAACTGCAACAAAAGGAGAACAAAGTAAAGCATAGTGGTAACCTAGCACCACATAAACTGCAACAAAAGGAGAACAAAGTAAAGCATAGTGGTAACCTAGCACCACATAAACTGCAACAAAAGGAGAACAAAGTAAAGCATAGTGGTAACCTAGCACCACATAAACTGCAACAAAAGGAGAACAAAGTAAAGCATAGTGGTAACCTAGCACCACATAAACTGCAACAAAAGGAGAACAAAGTAAAGCATAGTGGTAACCTAGCACCACATAAACTGCAACAAAAGGAGAACAAAGTAAAGCATAGTGGTAACCTAGCACCACATAAACTGCAACAAAAGGAGAACAAAGTAAAGCATAGCGGTAACCTAGCACCACATAAACTGCAACAAAAGTAAAGCATATTTCCGTTCACAACTCACTTCATTCACTATACGTGTATAAACATTTCTATGAACTTAGGTGCGAAATAAACATTTTGAAGAGGACATAACTAACAATAAGTATTATATACGAAAATATGATTGCCCTTTAACAATTTACTGAACACGGATGGTAAGTATATTTGCGGAATAAGAAATAAAATGTGAAATATATCAGTTTATAAATTTTATTAAAACATTTTAAGGGAAATTAACGATTTCAGTTTCTAGAATAAAATAATTTTCAAAATCTTGAATGATTGATTTATAAGTGACCAGCGGACGTTTCGGGGGGCATTTAATGATTATGGCTCCCGCCTATCTACATATTTTCTGCGTTTGAGGCCGAGAAACGCGGGATCAATAAGGGCGACACTGCCATGCGCATCAAGTGCGTCATCGTCGCTAAGCGCAAGGCTCTGAACTTGCGTGGTTTTCTCGTAGTTCTGCGTGTACCTATGTGACTTTCAGCGGTGATCCTATTATTTTATGATAAGAAGTCTGTAAGGAGGTTTAATACAGGCTTCCATGTGTCTGATATACAGCGCTTCGAAAAAGCAGTTTTGAACCTTATTGGAAAGCACATTGGAGGCACGTTTAATACTTAGTTTGTTGAAATACGTGCATTTGAAACACTCTACAGCGCAGATCAAGCTCCAGGTTGGCGGGAGACTTAGGACAGGCATCAGTCAGTAGCGAAGAACACTTAGAGTTTACAATAAACTGAAAATATACATTTTTATTTAGTTCTTGTTTTTTTAAGAAATGTTATAGATTTTTAAAAACCTTCGTTGTTTTAAATTTGGGATTTTCTGCCTTTAAATATTCTTCCAAAACTTTTTTTTTGCAAAGCACGTGTGAATCATGTTTTTTCCCTCAGAAAGAAGGGTAAATGATGTTTTATGGACATATGTTAATAACTTTACACGGACACCAAACTGTGTTCCGCTTGCATATATTATAGGTAATTCCGCGCAAAGCAATTAAGACAGAAATAGTCCCTAATGTTTATAATCACGTATAGCCTCTTCACGGTGAAGTGAGTACTTTTGAAAGCCCTCTCATTTAGAATAATAGTCAATTAACATATTTTATTTTAGCTTTAGACATTAACTTCTAAGTGCGGTCGAATGTACACAGTGTTTAACACTTTCATGGCAATATTTATTTTAAAAGGTGGTTTAAGGTAAGGTAAATGGCTGAAAGGAAAAAGTAACTACGGTCTCAAAAATGCTCATTTTACCACAAAAAAGGGCCTAAATCAAAACTCACATTTTTTTGATAATTTAAATATTACGAAGTACCCAACATTTGGGAAATGATATATTATTCGTTGAAATAAGTCATTACGTAGTGTAAGAAATCTCAGCAATAACTAAAATAAATTAAATTGCAAATTGTTTTCCAATTCTAATATTAAGTAAATTCTTACATTCGTTTAGTTTGCGGTTTACCCCAATATTTTTGTAAAAACTATTTACTAAGCATATTTTGAAAGAATTTAATACAGTGACTAATCGTTTTCCTTGTTAGGTTATTTGATAATGACATAGTTTATTGCATTTATATAGCCCAAATTTAGTTGCATTAAATATTTGATAATTATTTATGCAATGAAATAAGCAACGAATATAGTTCAATTTATTAAATATGATGTCAAATGTAATTTATAATAATAGTTGAGCAATATTGTAGATGTATGTAAAGTTCTAAATATATATATATATATATATATATATATATACGTGTATATACATATATATATGAATAAATTTATCTATATACATAATACTATTTTGAAGCAACTTTTTAGTAACACCATTTCGTAGGCTTTATTCAATTTCTACTGAAAAATGATGAAACTTTAGTTATCTATATCATCGAAATAAAATGTTTTGATTTGTTACATAATGTACCCTATACCATAAAGTATATTACAAAGAATATGAATCCAATAATATTTATAAAATAAATATGTAGATCTCAAACACACACAAACACACTTTCTTCATGTGCCAGACGTACAGGGCTTATATTGCAACGCAAAAGGAAGGGAATGATACAATGAGTCCGTGCTCGCGAACTTCTACAGACATCTGAGTGAAGTTAGAGAGGCAGGCGGGCAACGCAACAAAGCTTCTTATATATAATACGGCCTCATGGTTTTGACATCCATCAGTGTGTGTAGCATACAAGGAATGGATTACAGGTAGACTAGAGACAGGAAACGTGAGTACGGAATAACTTGTTTGTTTATATAAGAGAAGTGTGTTTAAAAAAAGTGGTTTAAACAGCGTCAAGCAACTTCAATGCACAAATGTCAACTACGAAACATATTCTATTGGACGTGGTCAACAATGTCACATACGACGCGCAAAGAATCACACGATGCTACGTCACGTGCAAACAAATCTTCTCGACTGGCCACGGACGTTTCGTAAACCGGGGATGTGACGTGTAAAGTCTGTCCGGCCAGTGAGTAGTCTCACCTGTGACAATCCATTAGTCTGGAAGTGTGGCATTGAGTCTGTCTGCCGCTGTATCTGTCGTAGCCTAACAAATGTCTCACGGGATGGATGGATGTCGCATCCGGTACGCCACTTCCGCTGTGCTGTGAGCTTCGTCGTGCACATGACGCATGTCTTCCAGCTCTGATCGCGTCAAGCCTCACATCCCAGTCAAATTGACTTTCCAGGAGCTAAGGCCACTTGTACGCACGCATTGATTAGAGCTTGAAACCCAGGGAAAAATGCTAGGTTGCCTACTTGCTGTGCGCTTGCACAAATAATACAAAGACGATGTCATTTTCAAGCTCTGTAATTTCTGAATATTTTACAAGTTAGCAGCGCCTTAGGATTGAACATTTGCATTAAAGATTTACAAAAAAATTTACATGTGATATTCTTAAACGCCAAAGGCTCACAATGCGATAAATATAGATTAAAATACTCATACAAATAGATTAAGCTGCTCTTTCAAAATATTGCGTAGCTCAAAGTACAAAATAAATATTTAATTGGCAAACAAACCGAGTAGTGTAAAACATTTCAAAAATATCAAAAATAACTCTATTGACTAGAAATACTTCAAACACTCATACAAAAATATTAAAATTCTGGGCAATTCCTTTTAAAAAATATTACGTTTTACAAAATATACAATAAATATTTAACTGTAAAAACGAGGAGAGTAATATTAACACGTTTCTAAAATACAAATAGTTACTTTGATGACTAGATAAATTCAAGGTATTTAGTGGACCAATTAGACTAAAGGAGGGCAGCGCTTCAGGCCGAGTATATCCTCCTTTACGTGTAAATACAAGTTAAAATCTGGAATTAAATATTACGTTAAAATAGTGAATCGATGGAGGCAGTCATCAGACCATAACAATAGCTCTATTGAATAAATAATTGAAGACAACAAATACAACACTTCAACAGACGACGCCCAATGAGAGTGTAGTGGTGGCATGGTAGAGACGATTAAAATCTAAGTAAATGATTGAGAAGCAGACAAAAACTATACGCAACACGCAAAGTAACTGGAACTATACATAGAAGCAAGAAATTAGTTAGGTCGAAACTAGAATTTAAGCAGGAGTGTAAAACCAGTACATACTTAAAAAAAATCGAACTCACTGCAAAGCGCAAGACAAACACATGCCACGAAATGATTTAAAAACATTTCACCGACCCACAATTGAAAAGCTGCGGCCACGACTCACAGCTTTACAAGCTCCAGCATAATCAGCCACTCACGTAACTACATTATTTAAATGGCGTATCATAGCACAATCTTTCTAGAACCGGTAAACTTACAATGTTAGCTCATATTACAATTTAAATTAGCTCTAGCAGGCTTCAACCCGACGATCCTCTTCACAGGCGTAGAATGAGCGCTGCACAAGGCGTGTAATAACTTATATAAACTATCCCCTGAATTAAAAAAGAGCTGACGTGCACGGATGGGAAATCAAGGGAAGAAAATGAGGGGAGAAAACAGGAGGGGAGCCGAGTCGGCCAAGGAGCAGGCCGCCTTACGGAGGAGGGAATCCAAAGACGACGCGCGTGGTGGCGCCACCGTCGCACAATATTGTATTTAAAACTGCCACAGTGAGTAATTGTCGTTTGTTCCTCGTGTATTCTGCTGGAGGAATAAAGTAGTGTACTTTAAGGATTGTGCATTGATTCCGATTGTTTCAATACGGCCTTGAGACTGCGAATAACGCCATCAAAGGCTCATATGTATGCTACAATATAAATTTAGTTTTTATTTCTTTCACTAAGCGCGCCACTCCTGGTGCCACCTGTATACTTAGAAGATGCTTGTAATTTTTTTTTAGTCAACAAGAATAATTAAGACTGCAGAATCTTTATCGATGTTATTCGTTGTGCAGTTGGAAGAGATGAGAATTCACTATTAAATAGTTCATTGAAGTTGCAAGTTTCGTGATCTCAAGAACTTACATAGAAACGAACTCTACAAACTGATATCAGAAATGCCATCCTGTGCTCCCAACCACGCCACACTCGAAACGAGAACTCAGCTGCAATTATTCGGAGCAGGCCACTGTCGTACCAGGAATAACGTTACTCGCACGCGTTTTCTGTGCAACCGTGAGAGCTGTGGATAAATCACTCCTGCCAATAACGTCTGGCACCTCCGCTGTTGATCGGTGACATGTCAATGGCCACTGCGTCGACAAGCGTTGCGAACAAACTGGCTGCGACACTCAACACGATACATTCTGCTGTAAGATATATGTTTAACATTTGGAAGTAATATATATAAATGCTGTTCCTGTGTAATGCTCATGCAAATGCGCATTACTATTCATTGGTGCTTAAACCGCATGAAGTAACAGAATTACGGTTTTGGTTTTTTTGCAGCAGGATACGTGAAAAAAGGATACGCATTCCGTGGCCACATATGAGCGGAATGCTGAATAAGAAAATTGTATGTTTGCTAACTCTCAGCTTCAGCAACATAATCTACTCGCTAGAACATCGAAATAGAATAAATTTTCAATACGCCTCTAAAAACAGTCAAGCAGGAATTGCCAATATCCAATGTTCTCATTACTCACCGAATTTCACCAAACTAGGTCCACGTATAGTATTTCGTAAGGTCATTGGACTTTTATAGTTTTAAATGACGTCGGGTACTTATTAAAAAAAATTGCGGCAATTAAACTATTTAGGGTTCTACGTTATATCTTGTGAACCATTTAACAGATTTAAACAAATTTTGGAAAGTTGAGAGTGCATGACGTAAGCATTAAATTTAGAAAGTAATAATGTTTTTAACCCGCCATTTTGGAAGACAGTTACACACGAGTAATAAAGCTTTTACATTATATCTCTTTAACTACACAACCTATTCGTGCCAAATTCGGCATGTAAGTGGTAACGCCTCAAATAATTGCTACTTATTACTGTCACAGTTACCTGAATTTACTTTTGCAATGTGTTTGTTAACGTAACTATTATTTGTTTTATTTAGCATTTATTTTTTGTGGCAGATATATTTCATTTACTCCAGATATAATTTATATTATTAATTGCAATTTGTTTTAACCCCAGAAAACGTATTTCAGTGTAATTATATTTGTAAGTCTTTCTGTTTTCATTCACAAAGATATTTTAATGTGGGCCATTTTGCATAGAGGCATTTGTTGTTTCGTTGCTATGGTAACACAAGACGTATGTGTACGATATGATGCAGCCGTCTCGTGATTGGCGCGATGTCTAAAGGCGTCGTTTAAGTATGCCGGTTTAAACGTTTCTAGCCATCTTAGTTTTTCCGTCAGGCAGGTGATAACCTAGTGGGTCGTTGGCCTGACAGGCAATTAAAAGTTTCATGGTTAGATTAGCCAACCAGATTTTTCTGGTTGTACACCAAGAGCAACACAGACAGGAAGACGATCACATACGCGTACCTTTCCTAATAAAAGTATGTTGAGAATTGCTGAGGTAATGACTGTCACGACAGTAGGTTTCGCACCGTCAAGTGCTAGAAAATTTTCAACATGTTCCACGTACAGAATATCAGTGTCTTTTCTATTCGTGTTACTAAGCAATCAAGGCGGATGTTCGCTAACTGGAAACCAAACTCAGGACATTGAGTTGAGAGGTTGCGGTCTGCGCCTAGAAGCGAGGTGACATGAGGTGGGGATGGAGCAGCGGTAGAATGTAAGGGCTCTGGAAACAAGATTGCCCCGAGAAAACCAGCAGGCAACTTTTGATACATAAGATAATCTGGGTGATACTGCTGGGAGTCGAACCCGGTTCCCCTTGGTAGGAGACAACTAGACTGACTACCGCACCTCCGCGGCCGCAACATGGGAAAATATCTCCAATAATTGTTATGACTCGACACTCTAAACTCTATTATAGTAACGCAAATTATGTGTCAGGTAAACTTCACGCAATCAATCCTAACCTTATCACACACCGTACTGCATTGGAATGCCAGACAGTTAAAAAGGCGTATGGAAGTCACTTGAACGTCTTTTATTTCCCTTACAAATTAATTGAATACCCCTATCATAGACTTAATTAACCCTTTACGAAAAGTTAATGAAAATGAAATAAAGGTGGCTTGGACATTATTAACTTCGAAAGATAGGCATTAAAAAATGTAAACATCAACATGATGATTTCTGCAGAGTACCTGCAGAAACACTACCACAAGGCAGTTTAAGATATTTTCGAAACTAAATGCCAGTAAATGTGTAATATATTTAGCCGATTAATTCCATCTAGGACATGTGTAACTACCTGGCAAGCCGCACTTTAAGACAAGGCTGGGGTGAACGTGTAGTCATGAAGAGTGTAAAGAGAGAGAGGGGGAGAAGGAGCAGGCTAGTGATGTCTGTGGAGGACGGTGATTGATGCTCGGGAGGCAGCAGAGAGTCTGGAAGAATGCCAGTAGCGGCAGGCAGTTCCCTGGAAACACGGCTACCTGACGCGGCTCCATGTCAACACTGAACAGACTCCCCGGCAGCAAGCCAACCATATAACTGCACCTGCTACAAGTCAGCACCTCCGCTCGCACTCAGCAGTTTGCGAGCTGCTCATACCTGCGTGCTCGCACACTTGTTACAGGACACTCTTATGATTCGATATTTTGTTGAGCTTAATCCTTAACGGCGATATAGGGGCGTAAAAAGTTATTGATAAGAGTTATGTAATTAACACTGTAATAAAAGAGGTTTATTTAACATGAACGGGGGGAGCTATACAAATATACTGAAATATTAAATTATATTATTTATAAAGATTTACCAGCCACGTTCTGAGTAAAGCCTGATTGGAGAGTCCCCACCTTGTTCGTAATTCCGGAGGCTGATTAAGATGGCGCAAGTCGACGGCCGGACACACCCATCTTCAGTGGTCTTCTCGTTCCAATGGCCCGACGACAAATGACACCGCCCACGGACTACACTGCCCTATATCGGCTGTGTTGTCCCCGTTTACTGGCCGGTGGATAACTAATTTCAGGGATCACAGCCCGTGTCCTGGATAAATAAGTGAAGGTGTGATCAGGCAGGCCGCTCAGCTAAGGCCTGACCACACCTCGCAACAACAAGCTACTGTACATGCCGCACGGCAAGTGGAGCCACGCCGCATTACAGCCTAGTTATCCCACACTCCTGTATGAAAAACACGTTTAATAACAGTAATCATATGTCTTGATGAATGATGCCGATAAGGTGTCATCGCCTTTTATTACACTGTGACATGTAATTTGAAAATACAATTTAAACTTATTTAATAGCTATTACGCGTTTTACAAAGGTAATAGTTTGCACTGCAAGAAATTACCTATATAACTAATGAGCCTACTTTCATCTATTTAGATTCAGACAATTTGATATTATTCTTAAAAGCTTGGAAGGTAGGTAGGAATTGACGTCTTGTTGACATAGATGTCATTACAGATAGAACCAGACACATATGCAATCTTAGCGAGACTATTTAAACAACACATGTACCTTACCGGGAACTGAAACCCAACACTCTTTGTATCGTAATCTGACTTGCAACCAACTGTTTTACGGAGGTAGCATTCAAAGCAACAACTTCGCTTGTATTCAGTCTTATGTTTTGATAAACAGGGTTTACTATCTTGAATTATTTACAGGGTCGTGATTTCAAAAACAAGTATGGAGTCATGGCCTACTGTAGCTATTAACTGAGAGCAGAAGTTTATTGGGAGTTTGTTGATTGGATCCTGAAATAGGGCATTAAGTACCCATTTCCTCACCTGGTACTATCTTGCAAAAATAATGGTAAAAGAGGCTCTTGATGTCTGCATATTTGATGTTTCTTATGGAAACTGACCGCATCCAAAATATGGTTGATATTATTTAAATTGTTTAATATACTTAACATGTTAATTTAAATAATTTTTACTGTCACAATAAAAATAATTCCTGCCCTTGTTAAAGCATGTAAGTTTACATGGCCTAATTTGGCCCTAAGAGTACAAACTTTGGCGGGAGTTGATTGATCCCCAAGATATTACATAAAATCTCAATTTACTCAAGTGGTTCTCTCTTGATAAATAGTGGGGAAAAGGTTATGTATTATCACATAATTNACATAAAATCTCAATTTACTCAAGTGGTTCTCTCTTGATAAATAGTGGGGAAAAGGTTATGTATTATCACATAATTGATATTTGTCACAGATACTACCAATATATGAAATTCAAATGAAATAATTTAGGATATATGGCATACTAACCAAAAATGTATACAACATATACAAACATTTACAAAAAATATATGCAAGTATGTGACTACCACATTAAGTCATAGAAATCTATCCGGAATAGGCTACTAAAGTATAACTTGTGACTTGAATTTGGTGGGAATCGGTTGATTGTTTCCATATATATTATGTAGCGTCATTGAAGATTCCAGATAGTTACTTGTGGAATGTTGTAAGCTGGCAGCAGCAGCTGAGTGTAAAGCCGCAGTTGAGCAGAAGACTCGCGACTTAGTGAGTTTCTCTGTTTCTAAGNGCTGGCAGCAGCAGCTGAGTGTAAAGCCGCAGTTGAGCAGAAGACTCGCGACTTAGTGAGTTTCTCTGTTTCTAAGCGGGTTACACGTCACTGATAACATTACATGTTTTGATTGCGTATTGCCAATTTTAGAAGAAACTGCTTCTTTTAATAACGACTACGTACTTTCAAACAGACGAGACATCAACAATAAACAAGATTACTTGAAGGCGTCGGCCAAGTGCTGAGGTCGAAGAGTTAGCAACACAAATGCGCCACACTCACGCCGAGTTTTATTCTTATTTGCATTCAATAAAAATAAAATTAAACCATAAACGGCCATTTGTTTTAACTTTACAACTAGTAATACTTTAAAACACGGAAATAATTCTCGTAGTTCACTGCCAAACTAACTGTGAGTATTGCGGCCAATGCTTGACACTAAAATATATGTAGTTATTATATTTTCGAAAGGTTGTTTTCATAAGTGCCCACTTTATCTCGAACAGCTTATATCTGGTGATATGGAATCAGAACATGAAATGTTGTCAGTGACGTGACTTCCGTTTACATGTGCAAATACGCCACTCGTCTGCAGCGAGCTGAACGAACGCGACAGAGGCCGCACGTGTTCACAGTCCACCATGCTACTTCGCTCAAATGTTCACATTTAACAGAACCTGCCACAGGTGGCATACTCAGCCTTAGTGTGCAATACTGTGCGATATCACTTCAATATATTTCCCCGATATTTGGCATTACACATTTGTTTGCGCCTTGTGAAGTATGCTGAACCCAATGCTGTCGGCACACCAGGTTGCATATGAACAGGCGACATAAATAAACTGGCACACCAATGCGTTCTTTAGCTTGAAAATGTCTGCCAAGTTACTTATATTATAGACTCAAAGTCAAAGACAGGACATGTCTTGGCAAAGTATTTAATTACGATTTTTTCTCACTGCAAAACATACTTAGTATTCTCAGATTGCTAAATGTCCAGGCTCTCGATAGCCTGATTTTGGCCTGTGAGAAACAGGAATAGTTTCATATTTTTTTGCAGTGCTCAACTAGTTTAAAATTAAAGTTTATAATTTGATTACATATGTTTAGTCACAAACATCTTTGGTTACCAGGTTACGAATTTATCGCAATAGTGATTACAAAGTTCGATAGCTTTGAACATTCGAGAGACGGCACTGAATTATACGATATATTAATTTCGAATTTCATTATAAGCGACGCTGTTCCGTTAGTAAGAGGTTTTGCGTAGTGGTTTATCACGAAGTTTTAATGTAAAACAAGCAACAAAATTATTTCTCTCGTAGAAATTTCTCGAATGAAGTAATTATAATTATAAGCTAAAACAACAGTTTGTCATTAATAACAGCAGTTTTCATTCTATTGTTATATATTACAAAATTTTAGTGCGTACATAAGATTTATTTAAAATACGAGACGAGAGCATTTCTACAGCGAAGCCCATTTTTGCAACTGTCTTACAGGGTAAAACCAGGAAAACGAAGCCCTAGATGGTACGAGAGCAGCTACAGTAGTACAAGAGACATCTCGCAACGCATGAGAGACGCCTGTCGTGAGATCCAGCCACTCGCGTGCTGCATAAGTCATCTTTGTACGAGGGGAGAGCGGCGGCATGTGTAGGAGAGTTTTGTTTTGTCATGTTGTTGCACGTCAAATTAGATGGGGAAGTTTATTGTCGCCAAAAGCTAACCGCAGGTGGCGCTTGAAGTATCTGCAAATGTTTATTTACAGTTTTCACAGTGGGGTTTGTTTTCATTAAAAACCAGCCGTCAAACAGTATTCACATTGCAGTTTAATTTGTCGATAAACAGAATTCATTCAACTGGATGTACACCAAACAAGGAGCGCATTCCTTTCGCACATCCACTCTCCGATAAAAACGTTGTTGAAATAGTGAAACTTTCTCGCACGTTCTTATACAACAATATGGCGTCCAGATGCTACGGTTTTTTACTGTGTACAAATTAAACATACAGATATTTTTTTGAGAACGAAAAAAATGCTTTTAATTGTGAAATGTTCTACCCAATCTGCTATTACATGTACAAAGCTTATGAAAGAAATACGTAACTCAGACATGTGCTAATTTCCATTTGATTTCAGCAAAACCAAAATAAAACAGTCACTCTAAACGACAAACCATATATATAACTAAAGAGCCTACCTTCCCCCTACCTTCCCCCACGCTTGTTGCTGAAGCAAGGCAGGAGGACGCGGGCACAGAGGAACAGGCAAGCCAACCTGGAGACTGCATTGCACAGGCCAGTGGCAGGACCAGCGTAACTCGTATGTCGAGCTTCTCCGGATATGGCACAAGTGGCTGAGGCAACTTGCAACTTACCATAATTACCCAAGCTACTAGGCGAATGAGTCATTTTATAATTAACATAACCTAATGTATACATGACAGTATTTTCGTTATGTTTCACGTAAATAGGCAAAGTCGTTTATTTTTTCATATGGCGCGAGGTAGTGCAGTTATAAATGTTTTGCTCACATTCGTGAGAACCTGGATCGAATCCCGTCACGGTCATCCTGATTGCGGTTTTGCGTGGTTTTTATTAATCACCCAAGGTGAATGCTGTGATGGTTCCTTACTACACTCCATTGTATATTTATTAACTGTGCTGGTTTCTCAGGCAACTTGCTCCGTCTGTAATGACGTCTCTGTCGACAAGACGTTAAACACTACCTATAGTATATTCGCGGTTTTTTCACACATTGTGAATTAAACCTTAGAAAAAATCACACAATATAAGACGTGCTTTGTTGTTTCCTGAATACGCCATTTATCACAAGGTTGCATACTTGTGTTATCATAAAATATTCAATTTTTTATTAAAGTGAACTTTACATATGTTTTATGTGTAAAACTATAATATTTTACATTTGCAATTAGTGTAATTAAAAACAGTGAGAAAATAGGTGCGTTTGCAATGCCTAGTAAGAAATAGTTCTCATGTAAAACGTTATTACACCTGAGTGCGTACGAATGTGTTGTGCTGCCCTTTAAGGGTAATTTTCTAGACTCGGTAAGCTTTGTTTGCTCTAGGCGTAGGAACATACTGGACGTAGAATGGGCTATAGCTATCGGAACCTCTCTATCCATGCTGCACATACACGTGTGGTGCAGAGCCTCGGCCCTGTGTCGGGGCTGCTCTTGTGTTCGCCGCGCCACACTTCTACGCATGAGGTTGATGGAGCGGCCGGCCAGCCGCGCTGTTATTTTTACATGTCATAAAACCTTGGCCGTCTCGCTGTCTTTTTGCCGAGCTGCGATTGCCACCTTGGCAGCGGTGCGTGTCTCAAGGCTAGACTACTCCAGCTGTCCCTTGGAGAGCCAAGTGGCTGTCTCGTCTTCGCAACAGCTGCGCCGCGCCTTGTAGCTATGCCACCCCACACACACTGCCCACTGTACCGTGCTATAGTCTATTTACGGTTTCATCGCACTTTTTCAATCAAACCTTTGAAACATCACCCTCTTTA
>NQII01008849.1:0-26338 GCA_002778355.1 Clitarchus hookeri
ACAAACTGAAAACGCTTCATTCGTCCTAGCAAACAGTTCATTGTTTCAAAAATACTTTCAATTGAGATATATATATATAAACATTATAAATTATTGTATTAACGAACAGTACTAATTTTTAACTTATACTTACGTCATCAAATTTANACAAACTGAAAACGCTTCATTCGTCCTAGCAAACAGTTCATTGTTTCAAAAATACTTTCAATTGAGATATATATAAACATTATAAATTATTGTATTAACGAACAGTACTAATTTTTAACTTATACTTACGTCATCAAATTTANATATATATAAACATTATAAATTATTGTATTAACGAACAGTACTAATTTTTAACTTATACTTACGTCATCAAATTTAAATTATATTAATGTTTGTATACCAGCATTCTTCATGATAAGGATAAATATGACTTTAAGACCCCTCACCTACTCAAAGATTAAAGTCAGAAAACAAAAATCTTTAAAAATATTTGTAATTAAAAATTATTTGTATTTTTGGTTTTGATTTTGATACAAGAAAATGTTTTTCCTGCACTTAAACTTTTTAGAGCGTTAATGATGGCCTCATGCGCGTCAATCGTAAAATTACATTTACAAGCAATGCATTCAGTTAATATGCAGCATTGTATGTTAATCAATATAAAAAATCGATATGAGTCACCACATACAAAATTAGATATGTCCAGTTGAAAAAAAAAAGTGTTTGCGGAAATGAAAAATAAATATCTCTAAATTCTATTTATAGTTTGAAAAACTCATACTTTCATCGTAATACTATAACACTCTCTTGAGTATGCATGTTAAGACATGAAAACGCTAAAATGAATAAACAGAAAGTAATTAAGAAAATGTTGCGCTTAATAAGTTTTGTTGCTGTACTTAGATTTTATCAAGTGTACCTATTCACATAATATATTAATTTAAAAATCTGCTGTATTTATCAATAAAACAATAATAACTGTCAAACTGATTTCATTGTGATAAAAAGGTTCAAGAAGTTAAATTTTTTTACCAGATATTCGGGAATTATATTGTCAAGTCACAATAACAAATCACAGCCACAGAGCATAAAACATAATATTGGAACATTCACACGACCAGTAACCTCGTGCTAAATTGATTCATAATTTAATACTTTTTATACAGTGAAATTTTGCGACGAGTCTGACGTCAGTTGGCAGTGTTGGTAATTAATGTTTGAAAGTTTTATCTGTCTTTACATATACATAATGCAATTTTATTGTAATATTATGTTGAACATTGGCAGTAATTTGAAAGAGTTGATATTTTTTATTTTATTTAAAATCTGATTTTTTGCGTTCGTAACGATGTGGATAAAGTTTAAACATTTCTGCTAGTACACCGTTACCAGTTTTTTTCTCTAAATTTATATCTTGCGAAGTTTCTTCTTCGTTTCTGCAGCGTAACTATCTTCCTCCCTTTTAAATAAACAATGTTTTCGAACATTTTTTATTCTGCTCTTATTGGCCCNTCTGCAGCGTAACTATCTTCCTCCCTTTTAAATAAACAATGTTTTCGAACATTTTTTATTCTGCTCTTATTGGCCACATGCATCTGCATAATAAATTAAACAGTTATGCTCCATGTCGAAACCTTTAATGTACACAACGTGTTATGCACGGTTGTGAATCAATAGTTTCGAAAACATAGCGCTCATTTCTTGTGCACACGACCTATTTTCTTTGGTTACTGTTATGCTTTNTGAATCAATAGTTTCGAAAACATAGCGCTCATTTCTTGTGCACACGACCTATTTTCTTTGGTTACTGTTATGCTTTCAATTTTGAATCCATATTTTACTTATAACAAAATTTAAAGATCCCCTTTAACAGTATCGATAATGGCAGCCAACTATGTGTTTATAAAAAAGCTAAGGGCTTACCACATCTAATCGATCTGATCATGCGTGTGCTGTCCTAGATTTCAATATTTATAAGGACTAACGCTAACGGCCGCTGAATGATAGCCAAATAAGTCTTAGTGGATACTAGGGGGGTATAATATTCTTATGACATGACTTGAGAGAGGGTTGTCTCCACCTTGTTGGGTTGGTTACATATACTTGTCATAATTACTTTAACAAACGCTGGGTCACATACACGTATTCTACACAAGATTTTGCATCGAATTTAGAATAAATTATTTTCTAAATTGGATGACTTCGATATTTTAAATAACAGTTAGTAATTTTATAATTAATTAATATAAACATATTATAATAAAGGAGAGAATTTCACACAGTTCTGCCGTATTATAAATACATTGAGCCACGAATTAAAAAAATGTCGTTAACTTCCAGTGAATTAAATTTTAAAATAAAAATATAGATTACATAAATTTAATAAGCAAGGTTACCAAAATGCTTCCTCAATGCTGCAAAATAAAAAATGTTTAAACTGAACAATAAAAAAATATTTTTGATTCAACATACATTGTGCCTTGAAACGGCCCCCGAGTCATATGCTTGTATCGTTGGCGGTCGTAACTGCTGACTACCTTCGAGAACTTCTGGCACTCTCGTGTTCTCCTGATGCCCACTTTTTGCCCTTTTAAAAATACATTGTCCCCGAACTAGCTGTTTTAGCTGAAAACAATCAATTCAGCGCAATCTAGCGGGCAGGGTCGCGAATGGGGAAATATGTGTGCAGTCTGGCGGTTGATTATGAAAATGAGATATCACTCACTGCACTCTAACCGATAAGGCTATCGTTACATGAGTTGTCAGTGCACTCTAGAGGCAGATGCTGAAAACAAATATACGATAGTAAATAGTGATGGGACGGCAAAAGAGCAGGGAGTTGGGCGAAAGCACTCGAAGTTTCCCGAATAATAATCATTGGAAATTAGTGGAGGCTTGCCGACTAATGAAATAGTATTTAATTGGTGGGGGACCAGTAGCATCCTTGCCATGCAACTGAAAGTGTCTGCTACACCATTTTTGAAGGGGTGGGGTCGAATCTAACCCAGGAGTGAAGTGTAGGCAACAAACAGTAAAAATAAGTTTTCATTTATAATTTTTAATTTTTGTTTTCAAAATTTTTTTTTTAAAACATTTTTTAAATAACATTTTTTTAATCTTTAAAAATTCTATTTTAAGATTTTGTCTACAAATTGAGTTTACTGAAATTTTTGAAGTTATACTTCTTTTGGCGCGTTGAGGGTAAAAGTTTAGTATGCAACGGAAGTTGCGCGCGCACAGTGTAACGAAATTCGACAGTGAGCGTGGTAGGGGTATGACCCAACGCGCATGCGCGTATCGTTTAGCTATATACAAACGCAAGATACACAACATAGTACGTGGTTATATTTAAAACCGACAGAAAATCAGTTAATGTAATAAGCAAATTGAAAAACATTTCATTTATATTAGTAATTCATTGTATATAAATATATATTATATATATATATATTATTAATTAATTTTACTTATATTGTGCGCTTGAAAATTTGTCAGTGACAAAAATTGGATGGTAAATTTTTGAAAGTGTTTTCAAATATTTGAGGTAAATTTTTGTAAGTATTTTATTGTGTTCTTTAATCGAACCTTTATTAATTGTATTTAATGTCTTTCTTTGGTCATTTCATTGTTTCCCTACTTATATAAATTATTTGCATATGTAATGAAATTTTATTTTAGTCACGACAAAGAAGTATAACTTCTAACGCGCGTACATAAGTACACGCACCCATGTTTTTTCTATTATGACAATAACAGATAAACAATAAATATATAAAATTTTCTCTTCTCACATTTAAAGACATTTTTTATGGTAAGTATTGAACATATAAATAAAAGATAAATAAAACCTCTTTTTGTTAAATTACATTATTATATAACCATAACTACATCAACGGATACCCGCGATACATTCATTTGAAACACTAGGAATTATTTTTTTCTAAATTAACCACATTATTTACATCAGCAGAAAAATCCTCATATATTCTGGAGGGTCACATTTTTTCATTCACAAATGGGGTGTCGAAAACTCTCATTGACAGGGTTGATATCGGCAGACCATATTATCACTTATCGCACATCTTTGTTTGAAAGCACATTATACTGAGACTCTGAAATTAAGCTCAGATACTGCATGTTTTATTTGCAATAAACATGGATTTTTACCTCCACTTTTAAGGGCGTGTACACCCTTAACGGAATACCTTAGACTATAGGTCATATATATATATATATATATATATATATTTTTAAGATTGGCAGCTTGTTCCTCCAACTTTGATGAGTTGGATGACACCGAACATGCAGCATCTTATGTAGAGGTGTTAAGGCGCTCAATCGTGTATTCACAGTGGATGTTTATCCGTAGCTGAAATGGACATAATTTTTTTTTCATAAAGCCTCTCTTGCCAAACTTTGTCTGTAGATTGTGTCCCCTCGTTCGACAGAACAGAATGCAGCGTTCCAACTTCTGCGATGAATGCGTTTATTTTGGCCAGTACTGTAAGCGCATTGGCTTGAACAATTCCATATAATTTAGTAAGTAAACTTTGAAAACATCTTCACCAAGTCAAAAACGTCGGTAACTCCTGCTTGAGTTTTAGATAATGGTCAAACAAGTCAACTGGCATGAGATATAATGGGCATTTATGAATAATATGGGGTAGTTTTCTCACGATATTTAACTGGAGGTGTTTACACTTCTGACATAGAACACAGGCTCAAACCGTATTTATCAACACCTTCTGCATTTTTTTCAGTTGAACTGGTGGCGAACAATTCCCCATGTTCTATCACATCCATGTGACCTAAAATTTCATTGTCGACAACGCCAGTTCCACTACAGTTGTTCTGGAATCACCAGTTTCCATTCGACTTCGAATTTCGTTTTTGTTTTTCCTTAATAAAATAAAATGCTTTCGTGTGTCACAACAAAACATGCAGTGTAATATCAGCAGATAAATGTGCAAGTTACTGTCTTATGGCCTGGGGAAAATTTTCTTCTTTTCTTCTTTTAATTTTATGAAAATCTGTTTCTAAGCTGGTACTAAATTACCAGTTTGTTTCTTAGCTGGGGGTACCAAAAATTCTTTATCTTTGCTGTTGGATTGCACAGTGAAGCCTATCACCTGGAATGTGGCTTATTTAATCAGTTGCAATGTTGCTTGTCCCTTGGTGTGACTTATTTCTATAATATATTTCTGTATGAGAAGTGACCACCTAGTCGAGCTGCTGTTAAAAGCGTTCTTCCAGTTCTTAGACTTGTTAGAGCCTGATGTCAGTTCCAAAATAATTTTTTCCTCTAGGAAAATATTGCGGTACTTTCATAATGACCAGACGACTCCTAGTATATATTTTTCTGTAACTGAATTATTTCTTTCTGCTTTATTCAAGGTCTTGCTGATCACGGCAGAGGTTTTCTCGATCCCTTCGTCATCTTTTTGAGCAAGTTTTGCGCCTAATGCTTTTGCAGATGCACCAGTGTAAAAACATAATTCTACCGTTAGCCTTGGGTAATGATTTACGTGATTCAGAAGAATAAATATTTTCAGCCCTTCGAATGCTTTTTGATCTTCTTTACAAAAATAGACATTGTTTTCCAACAATTTGGATTGGGTCAAGGGAGCCGTGGTGGAGCAGTGGTTAGACTTCTAGTCTCCTAACTTGGCGAACCGGGTTCGATTTCTTTCGGGTTGCTACCGTTTCCCCCTGCTCCATACTCGCCTCGCTTCACCCTCATCGAGCCGACGTTAAGACCTAGTTTTGTTGCATTAGAATAGTTATAATAGAATCCTGCCACACTGTGGAAAGTTTATAAACAGTGTTACTGATATGTGCATAGTGTGTAGAATGGGCGATACTGTGCGTCTTAAGGTACCCATAAGTCGTTTATCCCATTCTTGTAGTGGGTCAGTGATATCTTGACAAAGTTCTTTTGACATACAACTTGTGTCCTCCTAACACTCGCGCTATAACTGGGCAGACTAGGTAGATGCCCAGGGCATAATGTAGAAAGGAGTAAAACACAATAGGAAAAGGGGTTTAAAAATATTTTTAATAGCTTGAAAAAAAATATAATTATGAAATTACAAACTTGTAATTTTATTTATTTACTGCACATGCGTTCGTTCCCGCCCTTGAGCAGTCTAGAAGCAAATGCGGAAACTAGTCATAAAAGCGTTAATTATTTCGTCCACCTGAAAATTACTAAAATAATTCACCTCAGACGTAAGAGCTTCTTCGTTGTCCCCAGGGCATATATCGTCCTTCACAGAGACTACATCGTCTTTGGTCGTGTTGTCAAGATTCGCAATAGCGGTGTGGTTGACCATGGCCACTATGGCGATGGACAGGTTTCCTCTAAGGGCGTAAACGATCGCCATACCCAGCATGCCTAGCACCCAGAATATGTAGCGGGCTTTCACCACATCTGAAACAAACAAGAAATCACAATACTATTTACGAATGCATCTCCTGAGTTGACTGGCAACATAAGCTCGATCACCGCCTTTACGTGTATGTATGTACAGAGTGTACGTAACTTCTCGTCAGCAATATTGTAAAACAGGCAATTATTTTAGTAATCGTTAGCAATATAGTAATCACTAAAACATTATTTTATGTTCTTCACAAACTTCGTACGGTGAATTTTCACAAATTATTTTATAACTATTATTACATCTTTATTTCAGTAAAATAGGACAAATAGTTGTCACACACACTTAATAATAATTATTTATGTTGATCATAACAAATATTGGAGGAAAAAATGTGAATTTTAGAGTATTCGTGACGATTTTCAGTATCTAGCAATTATTATAATTAGACGACGAAAACTTTTTCAGTTAATGTTTAATCTCTCAAAAAATGTGGGAGGAGTGAGAGGCCTTGAAAGACCGGTCCAAATATTTGAACCATTGTTCTTTGTACACAAAAATCTGTTTTTATTGATTAGTTATATTTAAATGAATACAGTAAGTTAAAAGTCAAAAGTTATGGGTCCCTTTCTTCGAATTCCTAAATGTAATAGACTTTGTAAAACGTAGAGTGGAGTGGAGAGATTTTGGTGGCTCCTAAGATTGGGGTCTTGAGAGCCGATCAGGGGGAAGCGAGGTGAGTACGGAGCAGCGCCGGTATGCAAAAGCGGGGGAAACGGGAGATCCCCGAAAAAGTTCGCCGACCGGCGGTATCGTCCGGCACGATTCCCCCGTGCGAAGATCCGAGAGCGATCCCGCCGGGTATAGAAACCGGTTCACTTCGGTGGGAGGCGAATAGTCTAACAACAAAGACTTAGACATGGACATAAACATAGACATAGACACATAGATCTTAGAATTTTGAGAATATTTAATCTGTATTAAATGAAAATAAACTACAAAATAATATTTTAGTAAGATGATGTTTCCTGACTCGTGTTCAAATACCACCTCATAATGAACATTTTAAAAAACCTTTTATTGATTCTTTACATGCTAAAACAAAAGTATAGCATTTTATTCCCGTAATGCTATTTCATAAACTGCAATTTTAGAAAATTTAACTAACAAATCTAAGGAAGTTCCATGTATTCAGAAAGTCGCGAATAATTTACGGGAACTCAATTCCTGAGAAAACGGGGTGTCCGCTATTTTACGAAGAATATGAATCATTATTGCCAGGGCTTTCCGTAACTTCTCAAAATTTCTTTATAACAGTACAGAAATATACACCAGTACTGTTTTATTGACTTTAGCGTTTGGCATAAGATTTGTAGTGATGATAATACGCACAAAGTTGTAGCCCAAATGTTCAATGCAGGAGACTATAAAAAAATTTACGTTTTTACATATATTATATTTAATAAATATAGAATATGACAATGTTAATGGAAAATTATAAAATTTGCATATTTTTAGTAATAAGACTGTAGGAAAATTAATACAGATTAAAAATTTAACTGATATCAAAATATAAAATTTTACTTTTCTTCAGTTGTTTTATACAAACATAAAATTACATATAAAGTAATAATATTTATGTTAATGTAAAATAATTAATATTAACGTTTGAATTTATAAAATAAGTAGGTTAATTGTAATCTATTGATATTAATTAAAGCATTGTAAAATATTTTATCCCAAAATTATTTTATTGAATGATATAAAATGTATATATTATGAAGTTGAAATATAAAATGTATGGTAATAAGATTTAGAATTAATATTCTAACTATTCGAATATTTTATATCGCACTATTAATTATTAAATGTAAGATAAATTTATTCATTTTATGTTATACAGATTGTCACAGGATTATTGCGACAAATTTCTAGGGGTGATAGATAATGTAATGAGAAATAACTTCTATCCGAGAACGGATTTCCGGAGACTCTCCGTTGAGACGCCTCCTCGTTGTAAAATAGTAGAGGTAGGCATTCCGTGGCGCTCGTAATACACTCATGCTGTCGATCATGTAGTCATCTGTAGCTAGTGAACGTGAAGGTCGATTACAGAGCCTCACATCTGTCCCGAAGAGGTAGACAGTATCACAAGCACTGATAGTCGTATTGGACTGCGCGTCGTACACCAGACTAGTCATGGATGCTTATTCAGAGTCAGAACTAGCGGATATGCATATGCTGTACGGTGAAGCTAGAGGCTGTGGGTGAGTAGCGACACTTTTTTTTAAAATCAGGAACGCTTCCCCAACAAACGGCAGCCACATCATACACTGTACCAGATACATCAGCGACTGCGCGAGCATGGGGCCTTCCATTCACAGCACGAGGGCGTCATGACAAGAGGTGTTCGTACGGCACATTTTGAGAAGGTAGTACTGGACAGAATTGAGGCAAACCAGTCCACAAACACACGTGCGATCGCTCACGACATGGACGGCAGCCAGACCTCCGTGTGAAGAAAGAGTACTCCGTCAGCACAGACTACATCCATTCCACGTTCAAAATGTTCACACACTTGGACCAGCTGATTTCAAGCCCCGTATGCGGTTCGAACAGTGGCTTATGAAGCAGTACATTTCCGAGCTGGGGTTTGCATCGTGTGTGTTGTTTACAGACGAAACGTGTTTTACGAGAGATGACTATTTCAATAACAGCCACGCGTGGGCAGAAAAAAATCCACGTGCACGTGGTGGCCCCACATCACCAACAACAGTTTGCGGTGAACGTGTGGACTGGCATCGTCCATAAAAAAGTTATTGGACCCTTTATCCTTCCAGTCTGTTCAGACGGCCAGGCGTATCACAACTTTACGGCAAACGCGCTACCCCAGCTGTTAGAAGATGTGCAACTGAACGTACGAGTCAACATGTGGTTTCAACATTGTGGCGCCCTGCCGCATTTTAACCGTCATGTCATGGCCACCACGATCACCTGACCTCACACGAGTAGATTTTTTGCTGTGGGGCCACATCAAGAGTTATGTGCACTCCACGCCTGTGGAGAACCATGACGTTCTCGCAGAACAAATACATGCGGCATGCAACGCGGTTCAAACCACTCCTAGCATCTTCGAGAGGGTCCGCCAAGCAATGCAGCGGCGTTGCAACGCCTGCAATCAAGCGGAGGGCTGCCATTTTGAGCACCTTCTTTGGGTTAACTCATTGAAATGTGTAACAGGTAGTCAATAAAGTACTGCAACCTACAAACATCGCCCTACTTATTATTACCACCACCCCTACAGTACTACATCAAATACCACTGTTTCCTGGAAGGCAGGCAACTGGTGAATGTTGTGTGCAACACTAACTGCCAACCAGCCAACCTTTATAACGTGTTTCACAAAGACGTCTAGCGTCTAAATGGGGCTTTATTACCCCTAGAAGTTTGTCGTAACGATCCTGTGACAACCGGTATATGCATTATGCCCACCCACTATTTCCGTGTCAGACTTCTTAATAGTTAATAATGTATTTTAGTTAAATTACTTACACTTCTTTATCTCACATGCTTCGATTAGCTAATTCATATTTATATGTATACAATAATTTTATAAAAATTTAAAATTTAATTTAAAAGAATTGATTAAAAATGTAAATAATGATTATACTGCACATTTTAAAAACTTTCATTAAATTAATTACGAAATTATTTAGATCTGTGCTTGAACTAGTTTCAGTTCAGCGAAAAATATTAGTTGATAAATCAAACACAAAGTTACTAAATTAAAATTTTAAGTTTTGTGAATTTTAAATTTGGTACACAAATTGAAATTATAAGAATTATAATTTCTTATATGTATGCTCCAACATACTGTTACTCTTTGTTTATTAAGTAGCTCAACAATTATACAGATGATTGTAATTTAGTCCCTTATGATGAATATAAATATACCATAGAACAATAAAGTTAAAGATCGGTTCCAGTTATGTAAATGTTTTAAAGAAGAGCAGTTAAAATAATCTTATTACATAAAGATGAAAAACTATATTTAAGAGTTGACAAAGCGTTTGTTGTTATAATAATAGAAACTGCGAAAATAGGTTAAATTAAAATCAAAGCCACTTTACAGATGAGATTTATTAACAGTTAAGTAAAACATATATGGTAGGTTGTTAACGAGAATTTACTGTTGTACATGGGAATGAAACAAGGATAATATATAATAAACTTATAAATGTAGGTGTGTTTAAATTAAATATTCCCTTAAGAATTAATAAATAAATATTATTTTAATACTTGTTTTAAAAATTTCAACAATGGTAAATCATTTTGTAAACCACCATGTCTTAAACTTACTCATTCTTATATTTACACTTTCTGTACAAGTAGCTCGAATAACTGTTTAGACATTTAAACTTCCTAATAACATGATTTCATTACTAATATTGGTTTAATTTGAATCATTTAATATAGTTATCCATTTTAATTACCGTTTGAAGCAATCAGCTCAAACATTTTAATTTTTAATATTCGATTATATATTTAAAACACCTCTAGTTTCTGAATAGGTTAATGAATTTTAATAATTTTATATTTATGCATTTATTCTTTAAGATGTTTTTATAAGACTGTTTGGTACTGCCGCTAAGCATATATTTTTAAGTTATCTATTTTTTAGTTATTTCAAGTGCAATAGGTGTACTATACCCTTTATTCTTTACAATGTAAAAGAAATGGATATTTTGAGAAACAATCAGCGATTGTTATATATGTGTGTATATATATATATATATATATATATATATATATATATATNAAGTTAAAAATGGTATCAATTTTCTCTCCAAGAGTTTTTTATGTCACAAGAGGCGACATTAAATTTTAAAATATAAAATTATACTTATGATGGAATAATTATACCACAAACTATATATCAGACAGAAATATTTAATTATTACAGGTATAATTAAATTGAATAACTTGTAATTTAATTATATTAACATACATGTGGTGTTTAATGTGTATTGCTAATATGCCCAGTAATGATCAAATAATTAGGAACTAAACATAAAAAACTTATACCGATTGTTTATTTTGACTATTAAGTCTAAAATATCTATATGAGTCATGTGGGAAAAAATTACTTAAGGGAAAGTTATATTACTATATTATATGTATAAATCTGATAGACAGAATTTTTATAGAAGAAACGTTGTGAGCTTTGGTAATGATAATCTATTAATATCTGAACTAATAAAGATGAATACAAGAAATTTAAAAGGTAAAACATTAATAAATAAGTGATTATTTATGATATTTAATACCAAAATCTCAAATTTTTAGTTACCATATTCAAAATATTATGTCTTTGTGATAACTATTATTATCATAATTTTATTCGCCATATCTTACTAATAATTCATATGTAAGCTTTCTTACATCATTCATCCATTAATACTTTAACGTAAATCTTTATTATTTTCGTAACAGTACTATATTGTGAAAACGATTATGATCTATTAAGAGTATTTCATAAGTAACGGTCTAATTTTTGGAAACATGTTTGTTGCATGAAATTTTTATTATTTTCGTCTATTTATTACCAACATCAGAATAAACTGCATTAGTATGATAATTTTAAAAAATAGCATACAATTTTAATACAGTTATGTCCCCTAAGGACGGTACACCCCGGCCAGAACAAGGTTTTATGTGTAAGAGGATCTGCTGTATTATTTTCCTTAACCATAAGTGCACTGTAGCATAGTGTGTAGCCTCACTGACTGGCTTCAGAGCAGAGCTCAATTTTGTTATAATATAATTTTTTTTACTAACAGTTTATTTTGAAGTGTTTTAACATTTCAATTCCTACACACAAATTACGAATATTTGTATGCATCTTAAATGTATATCAACGTAAGTCTACATTTTTTTTTATCATGTATTACCATATATAACAAGAGTTCTTTACTTATTAAATAAGTTATAAAATTGAAAATTTTTGAATGCCCTTAATTTTCCGAAGCATGCCAAACAAGGGAAAATTGAACCATTTTATAATAATTAAAGTCAGTAGACCTATAGGTGATAGATTTTCTTTCCAAAAAAATATGCATACTTTTATGAACAATATAGTTTAAATGAAATACCTCAGAAAGTTATACAAACGAGTCGTCAATAAATGTCTCAATTTTTTTCTTATTTCTAGGGTTAAATTTCTTAGAATGGATGCATGGCTGTAATAGATAAACACAGAATTATTTTACCGATACTCTTAATGCTTTATTAAGAACTACTTCATAAAGAAATGGTTTATTGCCAGAAAAATTGGATAATAAATGTTAGGTTAAATAAACTCATAATTATAAAAAATTGAATTAGTTAATTTTTAAATTAAGTTTTTGGGTTAATGGAAAGGTGTTTACAAAATTAATATACGTGTATTTTTATACTTATTTTCTTCTTTGCGCACATGTTGTTCATTTAAGTGACGTCACAAATGACTTGGAACTGCGAATTTTACTCAAACAATGCAACATAACGAACATAATATTTTCTCTTAAAGTGTTATTTCATAATAAATACTTCATACTATGGACAGTATTTAATTTCGTTCATTGTTATTTTTAACTCGTAAAACATAATAGAAGGTTTAATTTTGTTAGTTGTACTTTTAACTGGTAATACAGTGCACTTGAGATTTTCACGACTCAAAACCATTTAATTACTGCCTAGACAGCTGTTAACAAAAACTGCGCTAAATTTTGCGTTGCCGTTACACGTTCATGTGTTTGTGATAAAACACTGATTCACGTAACGATTTTGTGCGTAATACCTTAGTTAAATTCTTTTTTACATGGTTTTTATTCATATTTATTCATTTTTAGAAAATTATTCATCGTGTGGAATGAGACACGCTTACAGGCGACACGGCGGCTCGAAAATATATGTACTCATTTTGAAAACGAATATCGGTTTTCTCTGTACCCTTTAACTAATTTTGAAAACATGAATACCTTTTTAACACACTCCATTATTCAATTACAACAAATTTTATTTACGAGGTTATGGCAAGCCATGAAAATTATCCCATCGATTTTCTCTTGCTGCGCGAGACGCAAAGTAGTTTGCGTGGTACATGCCTCCCGCGTTAAGTTTGCGACCGTTTTTATCCCCGAACTGAACTTTTCGTTCCGAAAATGAGCGGTCGTAATCAGAACTAAGGCAAAGAACGGTTTTGCGTCGTGATCGAACGCAAAACTGCTTTGTATTTCCTAGCGTCACGGTCATTATAGACCCGCTGGACAATCATCAGGGGTTGGGGCAATATTAATGTAGTTACCAAAGTCATCTAAAATATCATCAGTGTTTTAATTATTTTTTAGCTGATAAGTTAGCTAATACCTCTATTATATCACAAACATGATCTTTTACAGTAATTTTACTATCTTATCATTATAATTTAACTTTACTATGACCTCTACCTTTCGTTCTAAGATTAAAGTTTTCATCTATTTTTCTTATTTTATTTATAACTTTTCAGATTATAATTATTATTGTAGAATATATTATAACTATAGACAATTCGATATCAATATATTTAGGTACCATATTTTTTAATAATCAGAATAGCAGTATCAAGGAATTGTAAAAGGCCTATAGTATGTACCTGATTGAAACAAAACCCATGTTTTATTGTTTTTTAATGTCAGTTTGTTCATGAATGCTGAGGTTTCTACAGCATTTTGAGATATTAAAAAATTTTCAGTTTTGATATATGGGATAAATTTTGGAACATATACCCCAGCGGTTAACAACAGGGTAATGGAATTATTGATAAAGTTAATTTGAAGCATTTTTATGTTTTTTATACCCTTTTGTGGTTTTTTCTTTTCCCTTCGTATCATGTCAATACTTAAAAAATTCTGTTTTTTTTTTCCAGCTCAACGAGAGACAAAATAGTTGGTTTTTGACGAGGAATTTTGTAGCAGCTAGTTTTGTGGAACTTTCGGCAGTTGTGCTTGAGTCTGTAACACATGTAGCGTTTCAAAGGCCAAATATAAACTGTTTCTCTAAAGTGTACCTTCCTTCTCTCATTTAGTAGCTGCAACGCATAACAATATGACGTACAAAGTGAAGAAAAATGATTACTTTTATCCAGTACTGCTACTGAGAGCATCATAAGTAAAGCAAGCAAATATTTTTTTTGAGCATTAAGTAAATTTACTTTACTGAATAAATAACCTGCAAATATTATGAGTTATTCGTAAGCGGTAAAGCTTCTGCCTGACAGAGAGTGTGAGTTGATATGGTAAAATGAATATGGCAAAACGATCTACATGTTACTGAAGAGGAAATGGATGTTGTCCGAGAAAGTGGTTGCATAACTGTAGAACACATAAAATATTAAAATTATGGTAACAATAAAAGTTCAGATTTTATTTATTTTTAAACAGGGCCGAAATTACCCTTCATATTGCTGACCAGAAGGCTTTATACTAGACTTTATAATTGAATATTATCACAATTGATACTATCATAATTGAAAATTAAATCCATATTGCCGGAAATATAATATCTATTTTTTCATCACTTGTACATAAAAACGTATAATTATTATATTATCGAAGTTTTACTAATCAACAAGATCCATACTGTTAGAAAACTTCGATAGACCCAGCGATATTGTCTGGCATATAAATGGTTACGATGTTACTGAAATAACGTGGACATACTTACGAGCTGAGTATGCCGTTACGTTATATAACTGAATTTGCACAAAAGCCTTCATAACGTCGTAAATGTATGTTTGCGTCTCCTCTGTGGAAAGTGCAATTCAATATTTGTTAAATTTATAAAAACCTAATTTTTACGTATATATAAACGCCAAATAACTTACTTAGCACACAAATATTACAAATAAAATAATAAATTTTACCTCATCGAGAGGAAAACACTACTACAGGTAGCATGTGATACTTCGTAAATGCTTCTTAGCCTCATTTCAATAATTTTTCGTTATTCTCAAACAGAAATGATTAGCAGATGCAAGTCAGTCAAATTCATATTCACCGCGAAAATAATTAAAAATAAATAAATGAAAACTTTTATTGTTGTATGATATTTTTTATGTTTAAATGACTGACCTCAGCACTTGCATGTCTGAGGCAAAATACCTGAAAAGCAGTGCAACGACTAGCCTCAAAAGGTACAAAGAACTCATTAAAGGAAACACTTCCTATATTTTAAATTTGTTCGCAATTATTTCAGCGTAGCCACGTTCGTTACAATATGCATGCCTTAAACTAAATTAAAAAATAAGTTAATTATTTTACTAATTTATTTACAACACTATACACTAAAAATTCATACATTCATATTATCACAGTATATAAGTTAATTCTAATACATTACACAAAACAATGCTACCTCCAAAAAAATATCGCAATAAATTAATTTCTACAGCAAAAATAAATGACAATTATGCGTAGAAATGGTTGATACTGTCCAAGTCTTCCTAGTCAAACTCACAAGTGCGAGTCGCGCTATTCGACAACATTTTGCACGTGTAGTGAAATATTACAACATACAAAGATTTTTGTAATTTACTTCAGCCATCTTAGGTAATTTTCTGCAAGCGTTTTACACTTATCTCTTCATTAAAAAATTATTATTTTTAAAATGTAAATTGGATATACACTTACGCAAACTGTAAATTCTACAAGAAGTACTTATTTATTAAAATTTTAATATACTTAAAGTATAAACGTCAATATTTCCCGGACACAAATAAAAGCATTTCCGATTCCAGAAAACACTGAAATAGCTTTAGTCGGGGTTAAAAAATTGCTATCCAAACAGTGCTATTCATGGAACCGAGGTTTATAATTTACTCTTTTAGTAGTGTATTTGCAGTAAAATTACTTGACGTGACCACTGTTATAAATTATTGTATCACATTTGTACCAGTCTTTGACAATATTAGGAGATCGCAAGTTTTCCCATACAGTTATATTAGTCAAACTTTACAATTACGGATTTTACAATAAATAAATCTTCAAAAAATGGTTTTATAGAAAATAATGCGAAGACTTACCAATAGTCCATATTCAGCAAAAAAAAACACAAATAAACACAAAAACCATTTATATCGAAACGTTTTTCTGAAGCTGTACATACGTGTGGCGAAAGTTTACTTCGTGAATTATTCCACGAACATTTTGAAAATAATGGCGATTTCATTTGTAATCGTTACATAAATTCTACAAATGTACGGAATGCATTCCGTAACATCAAATTTAAGTTTCTTAAGGGGTCGATAAAAAAACCAACGTAAATTTATTGAACTTTCTATATACTAGATTATTAAGTTGTTTAGGTAGTTATTTGTTGTAGATAAAAGCATCTTTTATGTCTATATTTCCGTTACGAGTCTAAGAGCTTGACTTTCTTTTTACAAAATTTTTCAAAATCCAAGTACGAACTAAAATGTTTGTACTTTTAGTGAATTAACGCCTTAAAATATTATTTAATAGGGGTTAAACTATTATTTTACACAATTAAAATTACTTAAGAAACATCTGATACATTTTCAGACCAAGTGAATAGCGCATGCTTACACCTGTGCCCTGCCAGGGACACGAGCATATAGCCCATTTCTTCGTAGTACAGCACGCGAATAAGATACACCACGTAAGTCGGCTTCTCGCGTGACTACGGAATTCTAATGCTCTGAGATATATCTGAAAAAATCCGTATAGATTTTTACATTTTAATCTTGGTACATGGTCTAAAGTGGCGCTGTCTGTTACAGACAGATAGTGCTTAAATTGTAATTCTAAGGGACAAACATGTCCTAATGGACGCAGAAACCATCGCTTTCTTATTTTAAAGCGGCGACGACCGTTCGTGTTATTAATGTTTACGGTTATAGCAGTTGTGTTATGCCAAAAAACCATGTGAGTACTTGCACTTCAAAAAGAAAAGTGTCGCAAAAATCGTATGCCAGTAATCAGTGAGTGAACTAAACCAAATTGCCGGAGGCAGCCTACTGAGCTTCAAGTGTAAATCTTAGTTATGGGCGTACTTTGCCCACGGAATTTGACTGCCTTATGTTATTTTCGACTTGTTGAAAACATACATAGCCAAACCAGTCCCCAGTTTTTAAAATTACTTCGTGGCCCCCATTCAACATTTGGATCATTGGAGCTGTTGACTATATTTCAAAGGTCCGGTATTAAAATGCACAATCTCCTGACCATAACATAAGAGAAGAGGACTACATTTGCTGAAATGTACACTATTGTTTGTGAAAATTGCAACACTCGAATGAATCCAGACTTGGAGGATATGCAGAACAGCGTACCAGCAATTAGTGATTACGATTGCAGAGAGATGGCGTATACGTAGGCACAGCAGTGCCCTCTCTTGTGTGACCGGAAAGGTGTTACGCCAAGCTCAGTCAGTGAAGAGCTGTCAAATAAAGTGAAAGCAAGTGCCAATATGCCTCGTTGACGTCAAAGGGCACCATATCAGCATGTGAGTGAGTTCGAACGGGGCAGAATGATCAATTCCCGGGAAACGGGTTTGTCATACCATGACATTTCGGCTCGTACAGGGCATGCTGCTACGACAATGATGCGTGTGTGTAACAGTGGATAGAGGAGGGTCGCAGGCAGTGACGAGAGGGTATAAAAAATGTGACCACAGCACGGTAGGACCGTCATCTTGTCCGCATGGCCATAATGGTCCGTACAGCCTCGTCCACAGTGTTGGCTCGACACTGGAGCACTGCAACGGGTGTGGATCTGTCTGCGTCGACGGTTCGACGCTGTCTGCTGCGGAGTGAACTGGTGGCACACATGCCATTGCGTCGGCTTCCATTGTCCAGAAATCACAAACGCCTCAGACTGCAATTGGCACGTGAACGCCGTCGCTGGCTTTCCAACTGGCAAAATGTAGTGTTTTTGGACGAATTCCACTTCAACCTGTCCTACAGTGATGGCCGCATACGTGTTTGACGCTACCGTGGTGACCGCAATCTGGCAGCCTGCATTGTGGAGCAGCATAGCGGAAAACGCCAAGTGTGATGGTTTGAGGCGCCATTGAATACAACATACGATCTCGACTCCTGCGTATTGAGGGAAATCTGAACAGCAACCGCTACATCAGGGAGGTTTTAGAGCCCAAGGTACTGCCCCTTCTTCAGGCAACTCCACATGCTATATTTCAGCAGGACAATGCCCGACCACATGTGGCGAGGAATGTGCAAACCTTATTCAATGAACGACGGGTACCACTGCTTCCCTGGCCTGCACGTTCGCCTGACATGTTGTCCATCGAACATGTGTGGGATATGTTTGGTCGGTGACTTGTTCGTCACGGTCCACCTGCAACCACCGTTGATGCTTTGTGGATTCACATACATACCGCATGGAGGGAGATTCCCCAGGAACATATCCAGGTCCTCTTTGATTCCATGCCACAAGGTTTAGGGGCTCTGATTGTAGCATGTGGGGGCTTCACACCACTGAATTCTCAAGGACAGAGGTCATGTACAGTTCTGTAATACTAATCAATTGTGTATTGTCATGTACCTAATCTGTGGTATAAAGTTTATTTCAATCACATGTATCCTTCTTGGTGTTGCATTTTTCACAAACGTTAGTGTATTTAATATTTTGTGTACCATTGGTTTTAAAACTGTTAATATAATACAAGGAAATATTCGTATTTGTCGCCTCTTCGACGTCGTGTTTCAGGGTCGCCTCGCCCCACGAGAATATTTCCTTAAATGTCGTTAGTCCTAATGACCACTAACAGACTGTCTGGTTTGATAATATTATGGCTTGGTAGTTGTGAAATGTTATCCCTGATAAGTCGTTCAGCGTGTTGATTACTTATCGCTCCAAGTTTTAAGAAAACAGTGTATTTTTTCCTAGCAATTTTCCAATTTGTTTCTTACTGTATGAAATGTAATGCCACCGTACGTTCATATATAAAATTATGTGTACATGAGCTAAGTAAGTTAACTGTAGTATATAACTTCTAGGACAACATCTAACGAATACAATTGAGAATGACACTGCTCAAAGTGAAATGGTTGCCGAAAATGTTTCCCACGGGGTAACAGTTGAATGTAAAATTTTATATTTCCAACTCTACGACGAAACTTTCCTCGCTATGTAAAATGTGCAAGTAGTGAAGTCACGCGAACATATATACATACATTTATACACCTATTAAACAGTTTAGGAAGTCTTTTTTTTCTAACTGCAATTGTTGCACATGACTTTATAATATTTTTAATATGCGTGTATATGGATGTATATACGTTCGTGTAACTATACTACTTGCAATTTTACAAGTACTGTTTCCTTGTTAGCCTTTTTTAATTTATCGTGTTAGCATAGATAAAATATTCAAATTCGTGTATTTCACGAGAAAACAAACATATTAAGCCGGCACATAGATGCAATTTTTTTCTTAGAAAATACATAATCATACTTAGCAAATATCTTAAAGAGGGTGGTATATTTTAAGGTTAATTCTTCTTTTCGTCTGACGTAATAATGATAAAATAAATCTATTTCAGGAAATACAGCAGTTCTATTGCAATATGTAAAACGCAGTAACCAGATAGTTTCAAATATCATATATGCACATAAGCTTCTGGGCTTAAGCACACGTAATAATTAGTTCGAAATTCTATTTGACCGTATTATTATAGTGCAGCCAACAACCATGGGTGACATGAATTGTTGGGCCACCGCTTTATAGTAAGTACAAAGGACTCCGTGTTCTCGAATAAAGCTTGGATGTGCCATCTTTGGATATAAAATTATATTATTTTTAAGCGTTCGTCAATCTTTCCCCTTCCCTCCCGTCAACGAAGAAGCTTAACAAGTAACAGCTAAAAAATGGTTGCCTTGTACAGTCTGGCATATTATTAAGCCTGTATTCGCGGTGTTTGTCAATTGTGATGTTTAGAAACTCCAGAAATAATAATAAATAAATTTTGTTTAAAATTTAATCCTCAGCCACAAGACGTGTAGTCAGAACGCTATTATTTAGTGGCCAAGAATTTGTTTCTTTCCCACCTACGACAGAGAGTTAAAGCAATTCTGTAGAACTAAATCTTATTTGAAAGAATTTCTACAAAACATAATCAAATAGTATTATTTCGGATATGGCACCAACTGTTGTCAAAATATCCGTTAGTCGTAGTAATTTATTCGAAAGCAGACTTTTAGTTATGGTGAGTTGATATTTAAGGTCAAAATAAACTGTAAATACCAGAAAAACCGCAATGATATTAACATAAATGTATTTCTGAATTAAACTTACAGTCAGCTATAATCAACAAAGTACAGAATAGTACAGCATAAAGCATACAAACGAAAAGAATACCTTTATCACAGTGGCCCTGTAAACAATTATCAGCCACAAAATTAATACTAAATATCATTAGATTAACCAAATAAACAAGGATAATTAAATTTAAAAACACTCCCCCTTAGTCTAATTATACATTTAAGGACAAAAGAGTAAAAGTTAAGTATTAACACATATTCATGCCCTTAATACAGAAATCAATACAGAGAACCAATATATAAATTATTCTTTGCGGAGACTTTAACATTGATTATTTAAAACAAAGCAACCAAAAAAACTGAACTTCAGAGTCTACTCAGTACCTTCAACATTAAATCCATAATAAACTTTGCTACCAGAATAGAAGGAACCAGTCAGACGGCAATTGATAACATTTGCATTGAAAGTAAAGCAGCTGCGGAGTGCCGCTGTCTCCCAGTAATAAATGGCTTATCTGATCATGATGCACAAATATTAATTATGTCATCCACAAAAATTCCCATCAAAAGTTTTTCCTATAAGAAAATAAGAAATTTTTATCTCGAAAATGTCTTACTATTAAAAAGTGAGCTTAGCAGGGAGCAATGATCAACATTGTATAGTTGTACCGAAGTAAATGAAAAATCCAACTCTTTTCTTAACCAAGTTCTCCATGGTTTTGAAAAATGTTTCCCATCCAGACTGACCCACAGTAATACAAATCCAAAGAAAAATTTATGGCTCACCAAAGGAATAAAAATTTCCTGCGAAAAAAGAAAACTGTACAAGGCCGCCAGAACAGCAGCAACCCCGACACAATGAATCACTACAGGAAATACTCCAAAATCTTAAGTAAATTCATAAAATCTGCAAAAAAAGATTTTTTTTCTTTAAGCTCATTTCGAATTCTCAAAACAAAATAAAAACTACGTCGAATATTGTAAAAAAACACAACAGGAAGAACAACATAGCAATGTCCAGTTGTAAACTTAAAAGTAAACAACTGTATAACCCCAGCCCCTAAATTAGTAGCAGATACATTTCACTCATACTACTTGAATATCGTAGAAAACATGATTAACAAACATATTAAACAAGATGTAAACCATATTTCTACTGAATACCCTGCTATATCGTTTACGTACACAACTCCAAAAGAAGTGGAGAAAACGATAAATTCTTTGCAACCAAAACTATTAAGTGGCTATGATGGCATTATCTGAAAGTTATTAAAGCAATATGTTTTTGAATTCAGTGTTCCATTAAGCCATATTTGTAATGCTATCTTCAATACAGGATTGTTTCCAGACGGACTCAAATCGGCTATGGTAACACCATTGTTTAAGAAAGGTGACAAGACCGAAGTAACCAATTATAGACCTATCTCACTTCTTACCTCCTTTTCAAAGGTAATTGAAAAACTAATTTACAGGAGACTTTTGCAACATTTTGAGAATCACAAAATTTTATCAAATTTTCAGTTTGGCTTTAGGAAAAAAACCGCAACAAATTATGCAATTTTCAAATTAACAAATTGCATTCTTAACGCAATTGATAAAAATACGCTATATAATGGAATCTTTCATGACCTCACTAAAGCATTTGACTGTGTAAAACAAAACATACTTAGAGAAAAATTAAAGTTTTATGGAGTCTCAGGTACACCCAATAAACTAATAAGCTCATACTTTTCAAACAGACAAGTGCGGATGAAAGGAAGAACTTCTTCATTCTACTCTGAACCAGGAAAAATCAATCATGGGGTCCCACAATGCTCAATATTAGGCCGCCTACTCTTCCTAATTTATATAAATGTCCTCCCATGTACCTTAACCCAAGGCACTAACCCAATTTTATTTTCAGACTAGTGAACCGGCTCGGCTTGGCCCGGGTACAATTGAGTTTTGCGGTGATAAACTAATAAATAAATTGAGAAAAGACAATTCATTTATGTGGAAACAGAATTATAAAATTATATTTTGTCGGCGTAGGTTTTTAACTTATTACGGCAACCCAAAAGGAAGGAAATATTTTAACCCGATAGCCATGAAGTAGGGTATTGTTTTTGGAGTGTATCTGTGCANAGTTTTGCGGTGATAAACTAATAAATAAATTGAGAAAAGACAATTCATTTATGTGGAAACAGAATTATAAAATTATATTTTGTCGGCGTAGGTTTTTAACTTATTGCGGCAACCCAAAAGGAAGGAAATATTTTAACCCGATAGCCATGAAGTAGGGTATTGTTTTTGGAGTGTATCTGTGCAACTATCGCGTAGTTACCACATCTCCGCTTTCCAGCTTAGATGTATGAAAATCAAAACGTGAGTTTCATTAAGTTGTAGCTTTAGAAATAAGTGTACCTAGATACTACTTTTTGCGCTTGGCTGAGGGATCTTAATCGATCACCAAAGTTAAGCAACGTTCCCAGCGGCACACATTTGTATGGGTGGCCATTTAGTGGCATAACATATGAGCGCTTCCGGGCTTCGGAGAGCACGTTAAATATTCATGGAAAGTATGTGATCCACAGAAATTCTGAACTAATTATGAATTTTTTTAAGCTTATCGTTTTTAGAAAGAAACCCTATTCACGTACTTGCGGTCGTGGCCTACGGCAAAGGCAACAATCGTTGTTTTCCTGTGCCAACAATAATAGCAGTAACAATGTTTTACAGTTTTACAAGAGCAATAACGTTCAGGTACCCATGTAAAAATTCTTTATTAATATTTTTTTTAAGTGTAAGAAACTATATATCAGGTTAGGTTAGGTTAGAGTAGGTCAGGAATTTTTTTATTTTATGTTAAGGTCAATACATTTGGGTGATTGGAAGGACAGGTCGCACACAATCAAAACAGACAGCTATTGTTTTGATAAGTTTTTTTAGTTTTCACTTCAGATTTGTTTACTTTATGTAATCGAAACTCTTAGAAATGCTCTTTATCGATCAATTTGTGGTTCAAGAACGTATTATTTAATTATGCTATTTCAGAACAAACCTGACAAAACATAACATAGTTTTCCTTTTCACGTAAAACTCTCTTCTTAGGATGGAAGCTAAATCCTGCATATTTAAAAGAGGACAGCTGACAGTTTATACAGCTAAGCTTGAGTGGTTGAGCAACCCACCGAGGGTAAGCCTTGTTTTACGGATAAACACTCAAACACAGTTTATATAAGCCGCTATTGAGAAATAGTGTACAAGATGTTCGGAAATTAAACGGCCAAATTACGGGAGGTGATTCATTATGAAAATAAAGTCGAAAATATATAGGACACCGTATATCTAAACGGAATATTAAAGGAGATATGAGCCTATGAAATAAAGGTGACACTTATGGTTCCCATGTTGCAGAGACACATGTGTAATGCTGGCCGTCCTCGGTCTGTGCGCATTGTTCGACTTGAAGTGATGCGTCAGCACATCTACGACCTGCCCTCCACTAGTACACGCTCTATAGTGCGCCAAATGGGCGTGTCCCATTCAACCGTGTTGGCTGCACTGTGGGTAAATTGCCGCCAACCCTACTTCTGGCAGGAAGTTCAAGGCATTCCGCGAAAATACATTTTTAAAGCCCATTTTTCACAGGCTCATATCTCCTTTAATATTTTGTTGAGGTATATGGTGTCCTGTATATTTTCGACTTTATTTTTCATAAGGAATTACCTACCGTAGTTTGGGAGTTTAATCTCCAAACATCCCATATGACACCGCGATAAAACCAAATGATACTAGAGAGACTAAGAAATTTCAAAGAAATGTATTATTTTCAGTTAAATTATCCGATAATAACATTAATATAACATTCATAGTTTTTAAATCATAACATTTAAAGCTTCGGAAAGTAAAATGGTAGGGAGTGATGCCATAAACAAATAACAAAATACTCTCAGTTTACAGTATACACGTACCAAGCGAAAAATTTAAATAATAATAGGATAAGTAGCTAGACCAATTATAAAAGTCTGGGGCGTGAGAAAAATAAATTATCTTCACAAACTGGGCTCCAGAAGGAAATCACTTGACTTGAATTTGCCTTGCCGAGCAAACTTGTCATATCGTGTATGATTTAACCTTCAGTCTAACCAAATATCTCTTGATTGGCACATACTTGTCAATGGCAAGCTTGCAGACGGCTTGAATCAGACTTGCAGTTGGCCAAGGCATGCTTTCAGCAAGTTTTACTGATGTATAGTTTGTTACAAGCTTGACATGTGGAGACTAAGGGCAGTTCACGATAAAGTGAACACTTTTGAAATCAACCTCAGAAAAATGTCACTGCCTATGCCTGCATATCGTATATTTTAACTGGCACGCTGAGTGGCATGCGGTTAGTGAGGTTGGTAACAACGGAAATAAAGTAATTTTTGTGTTGAGTTAAACGTGCCAGGTAAACATATGTGATACTGAAATTATTTATTTTGTTTCCTGTTTATTTAATGAATGAAAATTTAATGGTAGGCAAATTTGTAAAATATTTATTTTGCAGTTTTACTCGACCGACGCATGAATAAAGTGATGAGACCCTTGGCAATGTTAATTTTACATACGGCGGAAGAATACACAACGTGCATACAATTATACCTTAGGCGGCGTTTCAAAAGTGCTCAGTTTATCGTGAACAACCTATAGTAATCTTAATTCGAAGCTCGCTCACTTGCACAGCAAGCTTCCTGCAAGCTCACAAGCATGTCATTACAAGCTTTATTCGAGCTTCAGTTCAAGATATAGTATGTTCACTGTTACTCCCAACTTTTCTAAAGCCCTGCTCAAGTTCTACTTTTAGGATAATCCTCCGCCTTATGAAAACAAACCTTAACCAACTTGAAAAAAAATTACACCAAAGGGACAGCGCGCCACATTCGTGCGCATTCACTTTAATAATATTTTACATTAGAACTATTTCTTGGTAGGCGTTACCAACACGCCTATTTTCTCCCTGTTTTTATTCATATTAAAATACAAGAAATATTATAATTTAGAAGTAAAAATATAAGTAAATGTTTAATTTAAGAAAATAAGTTACTTTTGCGATAATATAAGTATACAACGATTAAAAAACATTATATATTTAGGAAAGAACCAAACGCATCATACGTGGGGTGATTTTTAAAACGTTCGATTCAAAAAGTGTGAAGAATCCGCGAATAGACTATAACTATGCTATCGCGGTCAGTTGTTTGCTTGCATGCTCACCTGTGGTGTCTTCGAAGCTCGACGTGGCGCGATCGGCGACGCAGCCGCCTTGCTTCTCCAGGTCGTCCCCCATCCTCGCCTCACTCGCGTCTGGCGGCCGCAGAGCGCCGTTGGAGCAGTCTGCCTCTGGGCACCGCTGTACCCCCACCACACACGGTGCCAGCCATGTCGCGGCACCGCTGACACATACCCGCAGTGGCCTGCTTAACGCACTGTTCACTGTCCCACGCCCCAGCAACTCGAATAAAGTAGACGAATCCTTGTACCCCAAGGAGAGGTTCTATGGTCTTACAACTTTGGCATTTAAATAATGGTCTCATATTTAAACATAACATTAACTATAATCCATTCACCGTTACTGACCACTTTTCTGAAGCCCTGCTGAAGTTCTACTTCCAGAATATCCCCCCCCCCCCTTTT
>NQII01008849.1:26376-62690 GCA_002778355.1 Clitarchus hookeri
TAAACCAGAGGACAACGCACACCATTCGTGCGCACTCAGTTGTAGTAATATTTTGCACGAGAACTATTTCTTACTAGGGGTTACAAACACACACGCTTTCTCACTGTTTTAAATTCATATTATTTATAAAGGAAATACTATAATTTATAGAGAGAATATAAATAACATTTCAATTTAACACAAAAAAATGTTACTTTTATGAATACAAGTACAAAATGCTTGTGATATATGGTGTATTTAGGAAATAACTAAAAACGTCATAAATAAGGTGATTTTTCAAAGGTTTGATAAAATATAATGTGAATAAACCGTGAATAGACTATATAGGCCGTTAACGGTTAAATGAGTACTTCAGAAATCAACTTTTGAAAAACGTCATCGGTTCTATCCGTACATTTCAACAGACTCACTGACTGTCATTCACCCAGTAACGTGGGTAGCAACAGGGAGAAGGTAGTTCCATGTTTTAATGTTGAATTAAAAGTGTTAAGTGGACAGTTGTGTACGCTAATAATTTATTTTGCTTTCAATTTTTTTGACGCAAATAAGTTTGAGAATTAGCATATTTGTAAAGCATTTACTTTTATGATAATTTTACAGTTTCACAAGGCAGATGCATGAATAAAGCGATAAGGCCCATGGCTATGATAATTCAACTTATGGTGGAAGAATACACAATGTGCATGCAAGTAGATTTTAAGTAGGTCTTTCAAAACTGCTCAGTTTACCGTGAACAGCCTATACCTGCGCATCGCGTAAATACACAATAAACGATCATGTAATTTGTCTCCTCAGATGTTGTAAAAATACGTGCTGGGGTACCTATTTTCATTTTAATGGTGGTAGCACAGTATTCTTTGTCTATATGGCTTTCACGTCTGTTAAATTACACCACGTGGATTTTCACGAACATTCGCATAAAAGTGTTTATAAACTAGTTCTTGATCTCTACGGCTATGATTATTATTCTTTCAAATGCATTTGCGGCATTAAATAACTGCGGGGAAACGACGCTATGAATAATATTGGCCAGAAAACGTAGGTCAGCCCATAAAAATTAAATAAAGATTATATACTTACTAGCGACTTCTTGAAGCGAACATTTGTAGTTTACTTTGTGTTCTAACGTTGACAGTGCCGTATAACCTACTTTGGCGAACAAATGAATAAGAAAAGCTTCTCTCATTATACCGATGAGTTGCAACTCAATCCTTGTATGCCCATTGCGCTGTCCCATGTGATCAGCAAGCGCCGGCATCCCACGTCGGCGACTCTGGTTCCCTCGTCGCCTGACTATACTCCTGATAAACGAAATTTGCCAATGGGAGATGAAGTTTGTCTAGGTAATATATAAGGACAGATAGGGGATTGCATAATTTGCCGTGAAACACACATCAGTGGTGACGGTAGATTAAGCATTACATAATAAACGAAGATCGTTCCATACTTGGCAGCCCTTGTCAGCAGTGTTTTAGGACTGTACATGTTTTACAGAAAATAAGGAAAAAATAATTTTTCTTTCATATACTACGCTTAAAATGAGTTGAAGGGTATACGCTTATGGCGATGTAAACAAACTCACCCTTGGCGCTAATAATGAGTAAAAGCCGACACAAAAAGTCATAGTATTGCAATGCAACACTGCTGCTATATTATTAAATTAACCAGGAAGTTTTTTTGGCACAAATTCACGCAGACTTCATTGCACCAAGTCAAGTGACTGTACTCAGCTGAACTGCCCCACATCAGCCTAGGAGATCTTGGATTCACGCAGCTCTGTAAACAACGGCCAAAGGCCACTCACTCCATGTATCTTATGCTTGAATAGTTTGTCATGCCGATGTATTTCATCACTGCTTCGTCCTAGGAGGGGGGCGGTGGTGTAGTGGTTAGACTGCTCGCCTCCCACCTAGGCGAACCGGATTTGATTCCCAGCGGTGTCGCTCCCGGGTTTTTGCATGTGGGAATCGCGCCGACGATGCCGCTGGTCGACGGGTTTTCTCTGGGATCTCCCGTTTCCCCCGCCCTTGTATTCTGGCGTTGCTCCGTACTCACCTCACTTCACTTTCATTGGGCTCTCAAGATCTCGATGTTAATAGCCGCCCAGATCTCTCCACTCCACTCCACACTCATCCTAGGGTTTCCTCCACGTAACGTTTCAGAGATGACAATTTACTTCTACGGGTCCCATTTCACAAGCCTCTCTCTGTAGTGTCTCTATAGTTTGTGTACCTCCATCATAGCGCGCATCCGATACACTTTTAAATTACGTTATTGTTAAAACAAAGGGATACGCAAGTGTAATGCCGGATCCGATACCTTCTGTTTTTATGGTAAATAAAAAAACGTCACATATTTTATGTTAAAGCCAGAGCGAAATTGAACAAAATAATATTTTATGTCCAGAAACCTGCTGGACTACCAACTAAAGGACGCCACCAGTTTAATATTTGGTGCTATGCATAATACTCAATTTATAAAGGTATTGCTGAAAAAAAATCCTTATTTATATTTTATTTTTGAGGCCAACGTGTGCCAGTCACCTTGGATTTGTTATTAATATCTGTAGTTTGGCCTGAATACTAAAATAAAATATCAAATCATTTGGCTACGCTTTAAAAATAAAAATTAAAATATTATTTATTAAAAATTAATGTTTTGCAATGATTATTACTATTACATCTTCGTTGTATGTTTATATGTAGTATTAGTGTATTGGTTCATATTATAGGTGCATTATAAATATTATTTTTGAAAAATATTAAATTCATACTTTATTCACTTCACAGGACACAGATTCCCGTTTTGTAGTTAATCAGTATAAAGAACATTTTTTTGTTGAAAATATATAACAGTATGAAGCTATTTCATATGTACCGTCCCTTTAAGAGTTTAATAAGAATTTGTCCGACGCGTAATGTAATCTTTCGCTCAATATTTCGCTCAAACTGGCTTTGGCCTACATATTCTGATTTTAAAATTCTTCCCCTCTTTTTATTCCTGCGATTTTGAAGTATTGCTATTTTTGGTTTCAGTAGTGTTTGCTTTCCGAAGAGCTAGGCAGTTATCAGAAAAATTACGTGTACAGAAATTCGTGAAAAACAAAATATACACAAATGGCATTCTTCATTCTTCATAATCTTTTATACTTGTCAATTTCCCTAGATATCACATTAATTATCAGACCCCTAGTAACAGCAGGAATCTCTAACTGTAAATGTTTGTAATATTGTGATTAAATAAAGTTATATTTTCCCAATTTACCCTTTCTCAATTCAGAATACACAATTTTTCAGTTATTGACCAGGGAAAAAAATTACTTAATTTACTTTCAGAAAATAGTTACAACTATGATTTTTAAATCCTTCATTCCTGTGGCTAATTTAATGAGTGTATGTTTTATCTTCACAATTTAAAAAAAAGTAACTATTACCAAGTTATTTGAAGTAGTTCATCCGCGTGGCTAATTAAATAAGTGTTCGTATATCTTCACCGATAGCATTATTAATTATTTCCCCATCTTAAAATAGAATCCTTGAAATAGTTATATGTATACATTTATGTACACTCTTCATAAATTTTAACCGAGAAATAAAGTAACCGTTTTTCTTAACAATACAAATATTAAATTATTGTAGTATAATTAAACTCTTCTACTGTATAGACTCAGCATCTATGTATCTTCCCGAACTAGCCGCATTTCCAATCGCAGGCTACAAAATGTGTTCAAATTATATTTTTTAAGAAGAGGCCGTTGAAATATGATTAAAATGTGCTCTATATTTAATTAATTGCTGAATTTCATGCGAAATATGATTAGTTGCGATTGACTGTGATTTATGGGCGATTTTTATTTATTGTTGCAGTGCCAAATTATTGGTCGAATATTACTTAATTCAATGTTTATTTCACATTTTCATCAGTGAACTTAAAACAACGCGCGGGGTGGGGGGGGCCTTAGTTATTAGACTAGCAATAAGTACGATAACTGGATTCTTTTGTTACTATACAGTTAACTTGATGTCTCGGAAATATGTTTAAATCGAAAGCAACCGATATAGCCTACATAATCAAGAGGATGACGGAGTAATTACATAGTTAATACTTTAAAGATTGATGAAGGTATATAGATACACGTAGAAGTTGTGGATATTATTAAAAACTAGATTGCTGACGTAAATGGTAATTCTTTAAATCAGAATGAAAGAAAATGTCTCAAGTAGTTAGGGGCTCTTTATCTTTCTGGCGTTAAGATAAGTTGACCATCGGTAACAGAAAACAGGTATTATCTGTTCCTGGCTCTTTCCTCAATAGGGTGCTGAGTGGCAAATATAGATGTGTCAGCTTGTTTCAGTGCAGGTGTGTTGTGCGGCACATCTGGCACAAACTACTTAAAATGTGAAGTGTGAGGCTGTTGTGTATTTAGAGATAAGTAAATCATTTTTCGATTGATGTTGGTGATGATCGCAGGATTTTATGGCTATGCAAACACATCTAAGAGCGAATAAAATATTCTCAAATTGTTTTACGTAACTCTTCTACCAACCACCACATCACACGTTAACTGAAAACAACAGGAATTATTCCTGCCACAAACATGTTTCAGCATAATATTAAATCATGGATAAACAAGAAATGTTGCCAGTATGCTCGTCCTACAAATCCTCGTGTATCTGTGCTCCTGCAATTTTAATGGTTCTAACTGAACGCGAAACTCGCGGAGTAGTGGCTGAGGAGTGCCAAGATAAACTTATTTACTTGCGAGTTTTCTTATGGCGATATTGTACATTACGAGGAAATTGAATAAAGAAATCAAAGAAGCTTCAGTCTTAGCAGGTGTAAATTTCTTATACGCACGCTATAGCCCCATACCGTACCATAAACAATTATTCGCGCGAGGCCGTACTAGTATGTACAGCATCTGCAGAACGTAACGAAATACCGATTTAGTGTGACCGTGCATCCTAAACTAGCGGAAAAGGGTCGATCATGCGAGCTGCAATCATACTAGAGCTACGCGTGTGAAGCATGATGCTACCTCCACCCACGCGAAGCACTATGTATTCACAGCAGTATAGACAGGAAAATGCTGTTATAGTCCATCCACGGTTACTTCCAACTTTTCTGAAGCTCTGCTGAAGTTCTGCCTCCAGTATATTCCTCCGCGTCGTGCAAACAAAGCCTAACCAAGTCTAGAAAATTACAGCAAAGGGACAACGCACCGTATTCGTGCGCACTCAGTGTAATAACATTTTGCATAGGAACTATTTCTTACTAGGCATTGCCAACACACATATTTTTTCACTGTTTTGTTCATATTAGTTATAAGTAAATTATTGTGATTAATTCATAAAATATAGATAAAAGTTTAGTTTTACCAAAAATAAGATACTTTTATGTTAACAGAAGTATACAACGCTTGTGATACGTGGCACATCTAGGAAACAACCACACGCGACATACGTGGGGTGATTTTTCAAAGGTTTGATTCAAAAAGTGGGAAGAAACCGCGTACAGACTATACAGCCCGTGGCTACGGAGAATTATCTGCCCTGAGATTACAACGGTCCAGTTGCACTACACCGCCCACCAGAGTTTGTGCCCCTCGTCGTTCTGGTTAAACCAGCGCCGACCAAAATTAAAAGGGAAACAAAGGCCCCACCCCCCCTCTCTGCTAGTACTTCACAACTCACTAATAAAAAGCATGGTTACTACACTCCATTCATTATTATTTTACAGTTTTTAAAATAAACCTTGGGAAAATCACACTCGGTTAAATATGTCTGCCTGTGTGTTAAACAAATCATATACAAGAAACGTTTATTAATGTTTTTAATATATAGCTATTAATATATCTATATATAAAACCTAATAACCGAGAGCTTTTGGCGAAGGCGAATGAGGTTTAGCCCCGCCTATGCCTTTAAGGATGCAGTCAAGACATAGGGTTTAGGAGGACTTTTGACTGTACTAAACCCTTTCAAGGGTAAAGCGTGTTTCGTTATTAGATTTTGACTTAAGGAACTATAACTATTAAACTCTGATTTCACTTTTTCTGGTTTTCAATTCATTTCAGATCTTGTGAAGAGCTTTATCCATCATTACATTTTCTGGTATTAAGTGAATGCCCTTAGCTTCAGTGATCTCTTTCAACCATTGCCTTATGTCTTCGGTCTTGAGACATTCTGTGATCACATGTTTTACAGTATCGTCCACTCCACATACATCACATATAGGAGATTGCACTAACCGCAGGCTGTGAAGCTTCGCATTGAACTTTTCATGGCCTGTACAGTGCTACGTGCTATAATGGTTGGTAGTAATCCATTTACAGTCCATTCTTGCCTTGATGTTCAGCGGCAGCTCATAAGTAATTCTTCCGCGTTCAGAAGAATCCCAATCCTCTTGTTATTTCTGGATAACTTCACCCATGATCTCTTCCTTAGCTTCCTTTGACAAGTCTTGCTGTTCGCGTTTTCTCCGCCGTGATACCTCGGTATCTCACCAATAGATCGATGGGCAATACACCCGCAAGTACTGGGAGTGGTAAATTAGGTGCTGTTTTATTTGCTCGAGTAACATTAAGCATTCAGCAGTGCTGATGAGATTCCTCCTGTGCCATGACAATTCAGCTCTGTGGTACCACATCACAGCTCCATATGTAATTATTTCCTCAAATGTTGCTTTGTAGATTGTCCTTAATGTGCTGTAATTGAGGCCCCAACTCGTATTCCCGATTCTTTTGAGTTTCTGGAACACCACCATAGTTTATCGTAACGCATACTATATATGTTTAAGGAAGCTCATCTTATCATCCATGATAACTTCCAGGTACTTTCCCAGGTACTTAAACTCATGTACATTCCCAACTGGGCACCCGTCAAAGCGCACGGTCGGTGGTCTCTGCAACTTCCCTTTGAGTAGCATTATCTTGGTCTTCTCTGTATAGAACTTCATCTTCACTTTAGTTGACCAAGCCCATATTTTGTCCATCACTTCCACTGCTTTTTATTCAATAATTCATCTTGAGTCCAGTGGTCAAAAACCAAATCATCATCTGCATAGTCAAAGACCGTGCAACCAGACGGGAGACCAAGTTCCAGGAATACGTCGAAGAGTATGTTCCATAAGATCAGCCTAGGATCGATCTCTAGGGACATCCCTTCTTGTCCTTTTCTTCACCTGTACTGTTTTGGCTAAGTAGTTCTCAGTGAAGAAATCCATAATCAGCCTATAGATGTTTTCTGGACATCTCTTGCTTTAAAGTTGATACATCACTTCCGGCCACAAGGCATTGTCGAATGCTCCTGATATGTCCAGGAGCACTCCCATAACATACTTCGCTGTAAACTCCTTATTGTTTTCATAACATCATACAGAACGAAATCTGTTCCCATTCCTTTTTTAAAGCCATATTGCTTCCCACACATTGTGCCTTGCAATACTAGAGCCATTATTAGTCTTCTGTTTCTTAATTTCTCGAAGACTTTTCCCAGCACCGGAAGCAAGCAAGGTCAATGGACGGTACGATTTAGGGTTCTCAGGATCCTTATTATTGCCTGTGTACAATATCCTTGATGTCCTTGTTTCCAAGGGGCAGGAACCATACCGGTTCTGAGACAGTCAGTATATATCTCCAACAGATTGTTCTTTATCCTGGAGTATCGTCTCTTAACTATTTCTGCAGTAAGGACATCCTTTCCAGGCGCTGTTCCGTTCTTCATTTGGCAGACCAGTGCTGTTAATTATTCCAGGTCGAATTCTGACACGTTCTCAGTATCCGGAATTATAGCGATTGGCTGTCTCTTCCCAGCATGCTCCTCCCCTTCTTCATCCTGGGAGTCATCAGGCAGAAGAGCGTGGAACAGTACATCCATAGATCTTTGCAGATCTGTTATTATTTCACAATTCCCTTTATATAAGGTGGGGGAGTGCACTTTTTACTTTATTAGCAGCCAGCTCATACACCAGGCCAAATGTATCCTCATTTCCGGCCTGCGTGACAAATTCTTCCCATGACTTGATCTTCTTCTGCCGAACCATATTGAAGTAAGCTTGTTTATTTTGGTTATAAATGCGAAAGAATTGCTGACGCTCTTCTCTCTGTAGTCTTTGAAGTTTCCTTCTCTCCCTTCGCAAGTATTTTCTCTCTGTCTCCAGATCCCTGTCCCACCATGACAGGTTTGGTAACCCATGTGTAGACTTCTGAAGATTCTCTTCATGTGTGTCCTGAATGACCTTGGTGATAGCTGCGACTCTTGTTTCCACATCCTCTTGCTGCAGCTCAGGACATATTCTTAGCATACTCAAAAGAACCCGATCATAAGTCGGCCAATCAGCTGTTCTGTGGATATATCTGGCTTCCCTCTCCATATTCGAAAGGCTGTCTCTCCTTGTAGCACCATATATTTCATAGTCTATGGTTACTAGAACTTTCATCTACATATTTCCAATTTCCTACATAAGTCCTTAGCCTTACTGTTTATGACAGTTGTGTCTATATATGTCTCCATGTCATGTGCCTGCGAGACATAAATGGGTGATTCTCCTTCTTCATAAGCCACATCCATATCGTTCATTAGTATGAACTGACTGACAAGCTCACTGGCCTCATCAGTCACAGAGGAGTGCCAGAGCTCTGGTTTGGCATTTACATCCGCACCCATTATTAATGGCTTATTTCGGAGTGTTTCAGCCATTATCTCCCATCTATCTAGGATAATTTGCGTATAATTCCCAAACTGAAAGTAAGAAGATACCAACTAACATTCTGGTGTGCCTTTAATTACTTGCACACAAATATGATGTGTGTTAGAAATACTAGACATCATGCCCACATCCATATTCATGTTGGCGCTCAATACTCCAGCCTGGGGGTGTATCCCACTGGTGAACACTGTGCCTTGAAATCCCACAACATTCTCAAATGGCACGCAAGGCTCTTGAATAAGGACTATGTCTAAGTTATTCACCACAATAATTCTGTTCAACTGTGCAGCAACCACTGCTGACCGGTGCATATTGGGTTGCCCACATCGGATAATGTGATTACAGGCCATAATCTATTCTGGCGAGTTCCGCATACAGGGCTTTTTGGTATACTGACCCTAAGGAGGCTGGAAAATAAGTTTTACTTCTTCTTATGAGGACCAGTAAATAAGAATGAGAATTTTTGATGCTGGCAGGTCACCGACTGTGTCATAGTTTGGGATCGTGACGAGCCCCAGGTATGCCCAGCTTGGCGCTTCAGTTGCTGTGCTGTGGGAAACTCTCAGTTTCCAGCCCCTAAGTTTGGCCAAATGTGGTAGTAACAACTCAGACCAAGGTTAAGAAGAAGAGGCTGTAGATGAGATCTGGTATGTGTGGCCTACCAGGTCGTGGCTTAGAATCGCGGCGAGGCCCATGCACCAACGCGCATGGTGCTTCAGCTGTGCTGTCCTAGGGAACTCTCCCTTGCCCGACTGGATATGGTTGGTTTCCCCATTGACATCAAATATTTTGTGTTTTCGATTTATATACTGCAGTGTGGACTGTTTTCCACTCTCCACAAGGTTCCCAGATGCATGGGCAGGAAAATGGTTAACGAATGTGCCTCATGTCTGGGAGTCATACAGTGGAGACAGAGGAGTCGATGGTTGATAAAGGAAATACCACCATGCTTAAAATGCAATTGAAGGAGGAATGGCACGGACACTACATGGTATGTGTATAATAATCTATAGAAATGTAGAGTCTTTTCGGTCAGCATAAAGGTGTCAAAATTTGCAATGTTCCCGGTGGTACTTCAACAACTTGGGCCGATTTTAGCTTTTGTTTTGATGACTAAAGTAATTCAGAAAGTAATGCCCGTCACTAAAGTTTGAGAAAGGTGCATTCAGCATGGCGATGAGCGGCGTGCATGAGGTTTGCATGCGTGTTACACAATATAATTTTTGTAATGTAATCCTTAATTTTTTTCGAAGGAAAGCCAAGCGACTGATCATCTTACAATGCTACACCACTGGTATATGCAAAGAATGTATACGACTGGGCAATGTCTCTGCCACTCTCCTTGCATCATTTTTCTCCTGGGCATGCTCAGGTATAGAAGCAATGCCTGACCCAGTAAAATAGGACGCGCACTTGTTCCACTCGGTTCGTGGTTGAAACCATATTATTACAATTAGATTCATCTACTGAGACTGCATAAACTGTTACAATATGAAGATGAAATTGGTGGTTGAAGACTGGCTATCTGTATCACCGGCTGCATCGACGAGGATGCCGCGAATGCTAGCTGACTCTGGAAGTTGGTGTTGTTCACCATGGACTGAGTGCAAGTTTTGTGGCAAGGTGTTAACACGAAGCGATAATGCCCGAAGACGTGAAGCTAGTAATTGCTTATTCGGCACTTCATATAAGATTTACCAATGTGATAATTGTGACGGGTTGTTTAACTACAGTGATAGCTTGAATAGACATAGTAAGATATGCAAAAGTAATGTTTGTTGTTCATCGGGAAGTGAGTGCAAGTATTGTGGCAAGACATTTACTAATAACTCTGTCAGACAACATGAAGATTGCAACTGTCCATTCACCATCGCTTACAACACTTACCCATGTGATAACTGTGGTGTGGTATATTCGAATTAGTCTAGTTTGAATGCTCACAGCCGGAATTGTTAACAGACAACATTATAATTGTTTTGTCGAATGAAGTAGAAGTTTTTAATGTTATTTTTTCTGAGTCTGTAAAATAAATTCGAAATAAACAAATTACTTTTGCATTATTGATTTATTTTAACCCTTAGCTGTAAGGGGGAAAACGAATAAAACTGGTGATTAATATGTATAAATTAAATGTGCTATTTATTTGCCATCAAAGCTTAATTTTTCCTGATGATGGCTATGAACAAATACTTGTAAGCTGTGAAGTTATAAGAAGTTTAAACATATGGCCATACATGCTCAGTATACCTAATGGAATGGATATCAATGAAACTTTGAATGCTATTTACGAATTAAATATGAGAACTTGTATAACACAATGGTTTTAGACTCAAGAGTTCTCTGTGAATAAAGGCATGAGGAGTGTGCAACTGATTTTACTGAATTATACATATATTTATATATTTATTTATTTATATATGTGTATGTATATATATATATATTNCAACTGATTTTACTGAATTATACATATATTTATATATTTATTTATTTATATATGTGTATGTATATATATATATATTGATCATTGCTAATTGCTTGGGACACTACTAAAAAAATACAGATAAATTAGTGGTTTTTTTNTATATATATATATATTGATCATTGCTAATTGCTTGGGACACTACTAAAAAAATACAGATAAATTAGTGGTTTTTTTTTTTAGTTCCAAGGAAACTGTGGTTGGCTACACAATATGTATATACAGGCATCTGCATGCTCTCAGTAAAAGCTCAAATGTTGTTCGGTCTCGGCAAGAATCACTTTGGCAGTAGTCTGGGTGTATGAGTTCGCACCTGTTTGAAAACTCCAATAACCTAATTGAATAAAAAATGTAATAATAATGTATTTTATTTCTAAGATATGCCTTGTTATAATATTTTTAAAAATAAATATATACTTAATAAGAAATACTTAAAAATAAAAATGTATACTTAAAAAAGAATTATGACTATATGAAAATAAAACATATGGCTGGTCTCTATGTAAGTCTCGGATAGTAAAACAAACTTGTATAAAAATATTATTACAATGCAATTGAATAATTACAACAAAATATTTATTCGTCTCCCCCCTTCCCCCACAAACGTTATTATTTATTTTAAACTTTATTGCAGCATATGTCCCGATAGCCGAATAGTCTAAGGTGTCTGCATACTGACCCAAAGTTCAGCATTTCGATCCTGCTCTCTTTCAAATTATGTTTTGAGCTTCGAAATAAAAACATCAGGAACTTCCCTGGCGGCCAACTCCTGGCAGCCAACTCTAGCTATAACCAACATGGTGGCCGAGCAAGAGCGACACCAGCGCAATGAAGGACAATTGGCGGACTCGAACGAAAGTGAGTAATGTGGTGGCACACTCTAGGTGCTATAAACAACATTACACTGATCGTTGGGGAACTCTAGTCTAAAAATTGCCAATTTTACCGCGAACAGCATATAAACACAAATAAACATAATATATTAATTTACCCCAAGCATAAAAGAGGCCTCTTTGGAGTACCTGCGTGCCATGCGACGGTAATATTCCCTAAGCCAAACTCTCCCATTAGTAAACTCGTTTCATTCTGAACATAAGAAGATAAACCTTACTCAAGTTCATACAGGAAAGTAGAGACTGTCCACGGGACAATTATTAGGTGGGACTGGTTACTGAGAGACTGTTTTATTATTGTAAATCTAGGGTGTTTGGCAATTCACTTTAACATTTTTATCACGTATCTAGCTCGATTTGGGCTTTATTATTGACAGAAAAAAATTTTTAGGTCTATTTTAGTACAGTAATTTCTTTTTAAAATGCTTCCAGTATAAGTGAAGGTAGCAGGCGCAAATATTAAGTGATAAGCAATTACATTATGGAGACAGAAGCAGTTCGTATTCTTTTGTGTTTGATACTGAAATAATTTAAGGAATTAAAGCTTCTTACTTTATTTATTTTACGATCTATACCCTACCCAGAACCTGCCTACTCCCAGATAACTGCAAGAATACTTTTGTAAATGTGTGTATGGTTTACATATTCGTACGTACATTATACACACAAGTTGCCGGGAAGTAACATTGACAAACTAACAAAAAAAAAGGGGGAGTGAAGGAGATTAAAATAAATACATAACGGACGAGACAGATGCATGACACAGGCTGAAATAATAATGATAAGTTGTAACTGTTTTTATTGCCACATATTACACATGGTCGCATTTGCTGGTCTTCTGAAACAAATATTCCTTTAGCCAATCAGGGATGTTTCCCTTAAGTTGATACAATTAATGCCGTTTCAGCACGAAAGGTCAGTCACACCAAGCCTACCAGTCTTTNGGATGTTTCCCTTAAGTTGATACAATTAATGCCGTTTCAGCACGAAAGGTCAGTCACACCAAGCCTACCAGTCTTTAAATGGGACATCCAGATACACAACCTGCAGAAGCCATAGTAAATGAACTGAAATGTTTGGATCCTAGCGTTCGGTGTCGAGATAAACATGCAGATCAGCTGTACAAGTGGGTGTGGCCCTGGGCACCGCCTTCTCCAGGTAGGGTTCCGAAGACGCCGCGAGGAGTCCTTGTAGCAAGCGGATGTGCTCTATGGCTGTGTGTAGAGTGTCCAACTTGCTGCGCCTCTTGGCCCCTGGCTGGCGGGGTGGTAGCAGCCTGCTGAGCCACCTGAAGCTGTCGTTCATCTGCTTCACCCTCTGCCTCTCCCGCTCATTCCTTGCCCGGGCCGAGGACCAGGAACTGCGGCACTTCTTTGGCGGGGAGCACACCGGGCGCAGCTCCTCTGCCCTCGCCTTAGGCTCCTCTGACGAGAGGTCTAGGTCACTTCCTGAGTTGCGACCACCATATTCCGGGCAGTGCGTAGCTTCTGCTCTGCTAGCGACCACTGGCTGAGTATCCCTTTGGAAGTGTCCTGAAACCAGTAACCATAGCTGAACATAGTCTCACTGACATTTTACTCCACTGTATACAGCATATGGCAGTAAATACTAGATTTATTTTACATCTACTTTTCTTTAGCAAGAAAATTGTACATCATTAACAGTAACCATGATTTACGTCACGTTTGGTTAATAAGCGATGCTCTAAAATATATACCAAGAATTTCTAATTTCCAAATATTTAGAATCTTTATTTTACCACACCAGTGTTTTCATTATCACTGTGGGAGTTATTTGAGCTACAAGCATTTCGGTTTGAACTAACACATGCATGCAGTATTTCATAAATTTAACACTTTAATTAACCAATATTATGCAAAATTTAATTATATTATATCTAAAGTTGTGATGAAACTAATATTTACTACCAATATCAAAAACCTAAATAGTTTTTTCGAGTGTATTTTATATACAAATGATACGCCATATTCCGAGGCACCCGAAAGGAAAAATCCAAATATTATCTTTATAGATGTTTGAGATATGTCACTGTGTTACTCCAGTCAATCCACCAGCTCCCCAATGCAGCGCAACATCAGTCGACATTGCATATATACCATGGGTAGGAGAATTCCAATACACAGACGCTGGATGGCCATGATAATTCTGTTGAAGGGATCATGTCTAGATCATGCAGCATATAGCAATGACACTACAGGCAAGAGAAGAGTTTTGCCCAGTGGGAGTAAGTTGCCATACACCGACAGTGGCATATTCATGAATATGGTATCCTTCTCAGTGTAACAGATTAGGGCGCCTACTGAAATACTCTTGGCTCCAGTAGTTTGCTGGTTTTGGTATTTGCATACATAATAGGACCATTAACTACGGTGCTATATTGGCCGCACATGACAGTGGGGCTGAGTCTGCTGGTGCTGGGAATGAATGTGACCACTGGATAACTATGGGCAGTTAGAACACTGGCAGGCGACTTCTTCCTGGAAAGAAGACGATAAGAACAATCCAGCGTCTTTTTACAACGTGATACCTCTTCACATAACTTTACGAGAAATCCAGCATCTGAAATCTTTTCTTGGTCCTAGCTGTGCGGTACTTAAATAAATAGCTCAATCCAAGCACAGATCATTGAGTATTTTTCTTTTCTCTGATAAGTCACTTAGCATTATAGGGTTTAAGAGTGACGATTATATTCTGAGTAATTCACAGATTATTCCTAGAATATTGTGTTTTAGAGTTCAAATGCCATTCACATTAGGCTTCTCTGATCAATCTTAACTGCTGCACTTCTCAAACATTTAGTCACCATTTAAAATATAGTCGGGAAGTTAGGAACAACATCCACTTAACTCTACATCACCACTGCGCACTTCACCTTCATTAATTTATAACATGCACTTGAGATACTTGCTAAACTATATTTTAGTTCACTGCTTCATCGTCACTTGAAATGGCCGACACCACTTCCACATTGGGGTGTACTTACACTCCTCTGTCACAGCATGAAATGTTGGGTACGTTTTGTTTTTACCATCACCTGGCTTTCCAGTGTTTTTCATTTCCGGGTAGGGAACTGGAAGGATTGTAATAATAGAAGGGCCAGTCAAGAACAAAGCCTCCCTAACATACTTATAAATATTGAGGTTGAAGAGTGCTAAAAGCAATCTTCAATTAAAACTGTACTTTCATTACTGCTGTAAGTTAAACATCTCGCGCCAGTGCTGATTCTGCTACAGCCACCTTCACATTTCATGATATCAGCCCGTTAGCACACTGTGCTGTCTCACGGCACTGCATTTCACAACAAAGTTTTCACTACCCAGAATGTCAGTAGTCGCATGCATTCCCAGAACCAGCATATTCAGCCCCACTGTCATATGTGGTTAAAAAAAGAATCGGTGCCATTGGTCCTGCTACAATTCATTTACCTACCAGAACCAGCATACCACTGGAGCACAGAGTATTCCAGTAGGCGCCCCAATATGTATCAGTAAGAGAGATGTCATGTTGATGGCTATGCCACTGATGGTGTTTGGCAGTTTACCCTTAATGAGTACAGTCCTTCTCTTGTCTGTAGTGTCACCGCTCTGCTGTATCGCCTAGCCACAATCCGTTCAAGAACAGCATCACCAGACATAGCACTACAGTCACCAGTGACCCTGTATACTGTGTTTATGCGGCAGTGTACTGCTGTGTCAAGGTCCAGTAGTACTTTCTAGCGAAAGTAGGGCAAGACTGGCGCCGACGACCCGAGAGAGATATTCCAGAAATACTGCCCTACAGTTCTTAAACCCAGCAGTTCTAAAGTGTCAGATTGGTTTTGTCAGTGGCCATAATTAAGTCCATGATTTTTCGGGAATCATTGTTTTGATTTTTAGTCACTGCACCAGTCGAAACAGAAGCTAAATATCTTTCCAGAACCTTTTTTTTTTATCGCGATTTTCAGTTAAGAATGGCGTTACTAACATTGGATCAAGGGTCGTTTAACAGCTGAGAAATATTTCTGATGAAATTCCCGAATTTGCGTGCCTTTAAAATCATACCTGTTTCGAAAGCACAAACCTCACTCCACTGACTCATTCTGATAGCAGACATGTGTATCGTGTCCAAGGATTCGTGCCTTCGCTTATATGGAATCCTACTGGAAAAGTTCACTGGAAGAAATGAGTGTTCGATGACTTTCGGTCACATAGTGTTTATCTGCCAAACGTGGGTGTTTAATTTCTTCCAGTATCACCATTCCTTTTCGATTGTAATTAACTTTAACAGTGGAAATTTATATTTGCCAGAAAATTTTTCTCTGCAAATAAATACCAATGAACCACCTCATTGGGGATAAATATAATCCTAACACTAACTTACATTCCTCTCACATCATAACAATGATCACACTTCACACATACATGTCATCCAACCTGGTCAGACCATAAACCATTTGATCCAAAAACTTCAGTTTCCATCCTGTGGTGATCGGATGGATGCCAATCAGGTCAAGTGGAAACTTACAGCTCATTCACATGCCCCATTTCCTTATCTCAGACTTGATAGCATTCCGAGGTGCATGCCACACTTCAAACAAAGGTCAAATAGAAACTCATTCCAGGCTTGAGTCGCTGTCGAGCAACAGGCAAAACCGCCTGCTGATGTCATCGATAGTTATCCACAAAAGTAACTAGGTACTTGTAGGATGGCTGAGAGTATGGTTTACAAACAAATTCGCACATTGAAACGCCCGGCCGTTTGCAATCGTTTGGTGCCCAATATGGGGACACTAAGACGTCATTCATGACGACAGACTTGTGTATAGCTATCTACCGCAAAATAAAACAACCTCCAACATAGAACCGAGGACTTATAAGTGACTTCAATCACTTGGTAGTACCGAAAATTCATAGCCAACAATATCAATTATGCAAATATGGATGAAATGATATCAACCTGAGGACCAGAACCCAAGCATCCTTTCACTATTTTAATTTTCCTCAAAACTAGAAGTGTGTATATTTAGTTATTACAGGCCATACACAACCGATACCCTAGGTTAGTATGAGATGTAGAGGACACATGAACAGCCTCGAATGTTGATTCGTTGATGTTTCAGGACATCCAGTGGCAAATTAACATTCCTGGCTGTTCATGATATGGGATAAGCACTGTGAAGTGTGGAGACTCTCGTCTAGAGCAAGTATTATGTTTAGCCAGAGTATACTGATAATCCTAGAAACATGGTAAGGTTTAAATTCCATTGCCCTAAATTTCAACAAATGGCAGCAATCAGTTTCACTGAATCGATCCAGGAGTTTCCTTTGCTATTTGCCACCTCTCTACAAAACTCAGGCACTCTTCCAACCAAAGCTCCGGGGACGTGGACAGGGAAATTTACTCAATAAGTTAGATAGGGACCACACTGAGAATCTCATAACAACTGAAATAACACGTTCTGTTGAAATGATATAATGCCGAGAGAACCAAACCCGCCTAAACGAACTTGAAAAGAAGTTGTACAGCGAAATGAGACACCTCCCACAAGACTGGTATAACACTGGAGAGCCAAAAAAACTGGCATAGGCGTGCGTATGCAAATAACAGAGGTATGGAACCAATCAGAGTAACGCGATGCGGTCGGCAGCGCCTATACAAGACAACAAGCGTCTGGCAAAGTTGCTAGATCGGTTACTGCAGCTACAATGGCAGGTTATCAAGATTTAAGTAAGTTTGAACGTGGTGTTATAGTTGGCGCACGAGAATGGTACGTAGCATCTCCGAGGTAGCGATAATTTTTGGATTTTCGCGTACGACCATTTCACGAGTGTACCGTGAATATTGGGAATCCGGTAAAACATAAAATCTTCGACATCGCTGCGGCCGGAAAAAGATCGTGAACGAACGGGACAAACGACGACTGACGAGAATCATTAAACGTGACAGACGTGCAACCCTTTCTCAAATTAGCGCAGATTTCAATGCTAGGGCATCAACAAGTGCCAGGGTGCGAACTATTCAACGGACCATCATTGATATGGGCTTTCGGAGCTGAAGGCCCACTCGTGTACCGTTGTTGACTGCACTACACAAAGCTTTACGCCTCGCCTGGGCCCGCCAACACCGACATTGGACTGTTGATGACTGGAAACACGTTACCTTGTCTGACGAGTCTCGTTTCCAACTGTATCAGGCGGATGGACGTGTACGGGTATGGAGACATCTTCATGAATCCATGGACCCTACATGTTAACAGGGGACTGTTCAAGCTGGTGAAGGCTCTGTCATGGTATGGGGCGTGTGCGGTTGGCGTGAAATGGGACTCCTGATATGTCTATATATGACTCTGACAGGTGACAGATACGTAAGCATCCTGTCCGATCACCTGCACCCATTCATGTCCATTGTGCATTCCGACGGACGTGGACAATTCCAGCAGGACAATGCGACACCCCACACGTTGAGAGTTCCTACCGAGTGGCTCCAGGAACACTCTTCTGACTTTAGACACTTCCATTGGCCACCTAAATCACTAGATATGAACATTATTGAGCATATATGGGATGCCTTGCAACGTGCTGTTCAGAAGAGATATTAGGCAGGTGTGCCAGTTTTTTTGGCTCTTCAGTGTATTATCTGGCCACCAAACTAGCCACAATATTCGGTCGATATGCTAACTTACATACTCAATTTGTACGAATTTGTAGCAAGAGCTCTCGTTTGTGAACTACAGAGAACTAAAACACCTTCTGCAAAAATCACTTAAAATTTCAGAAGTTATGCTATCTGAGAAGTATCGATTTGCATTTATTTCAGTTTTCTTCACAGAGTCATGAGATACTATGTAGAGGTCTTCTTCGTAGTGTGGTTTATACCGCTAACAGAAGAAATGGTATGTAAACAGACGGTCTTTAAAGATCGTTGTACATATTCGTACTTGCAGCATTTCTTTCTCGATGATAGCATTGGTTTACGTTGGACGTCGTTATTAAACTGAGATCCATTCATGTACCCTTTCGGAATTGGAGTTCTCATACATAATATCACGGTTTAGGCCTATACCTTTATATTTTTTACAGCATGGCTTTTCACCTCTCAATCCTAATGATTTGAAAAATATGTATAATTATTTGTCTCTCTCACATAGTAGTTTTGTGGGAGTTGTCATTTCTTAAGAAACACGTCAAAATGCACAAAAATATTGATTATTAAAATACTGTAGCCATATTTGCACCTTGTAGACGGGTTTGCTGTTAAAAAAGCAAAATTGGACATATATTATATTTTCATAGCACCATAACAAATAAAGCGACTTTAAAATTTCTACGGCAGTTAGCAGACCCAAGTTAATAATAGGTTACACAAACTCGTATAAATTTACAGTGTCAGCGAAAAATCTTTAATATGTTAATTTACGCCTATTTTCTTCTACTAATTCAGATGTAAAAAATCATGAAATATTTATTAATGCAAATAATATGACTAAATGAATAAAAACAATTCATACTACTTATTATAGACGTATATTATTGTTTGCATATCTTATTATACTGATAAAAGCCTAAACTTATTCTGTTGCGTGCTAATTTATTTTATATTGCCCGCGCATATTGAACATTTGAAACAAATTATGTCTAGTTGGTCTTGAAATAAACGCGTGAACCTAATATTGTGAGAAGTTACAACAATGATGCTTGCGCATTATCTCAATAAAGTAATGATTGTAACTGCACTAAAAAAAAAAACCTTTATGGGTGGAGAAGGCGTTCCTAAAACTTAAATTCTCTCCTTACCGTTACAATTGTCCGTTGGTACAGAGTTCGTAGAACTGTCAAAACGCAGTGCATTGCACTGATGCCTTCGGAAAGTAGTTGCTGGTTTACACCTGCTTAGCGCAGTCTCCTGGTCCGTGTTCGTGTCTCCTTCAATTCACTATCAGTACTAGTATGGTTACAGAGTTGTAATGGTAAACAATCGTTATCTAAGCTGTCGTTTTCACTTCTTCAGCAACACTGCCATAATGAACACCTGATCCTGATAAAATCCACTTAAAACTGCCCTTGTTACGAAACGTCAGAAAATCGCAAAACAGTAAAATGACCTTGAGATATAACGCGTCTGAGTTGTGTTAAAACTCTTTATCCTCGAAGTAGCTTGCACAGTGCGTGTGTGTTAACTGCGCTCATTTCTAGAATGTACCTGTGTAACACGTAGTTTACATTTAAGTGCGTGATGCTTTCGGCGTTCAAATTCATCATGTTCAGTGGCGTATTAAGACACTTAAAAATTATCTTGCCTTGTGGTTACACAAAGTATTTATTTATCCTCGTTTAGGACACACACTTTGATTTGTGNACACTTAAAAATTATCTTGCCTTGTGGTTACACAAAGTATTTATTTATCCTCGTTTAGGACACACACTTTGATTTGTGCACAAACCTCACATTTATTTGTAAAATATTGTCCATCTTCAAATTAGCAAACATATTCGCAGAAACAAAAACTAATTTCAACTAACCCAGGGCTATTTCTACCACGATAAAGTCACAATTTCCTATCTACTTCCGTCGACACTGCAAATAAAATATGCTAAATAATGAAATTCCCGTGACTCTTGAGTATGCCACTGTGCTTACCTCATTATATCTTAACTGCAATGTCACTTCACAGAAATTGTGATTTGCACAAGCGAGTTAAACTCTTGAAATTCATGAGAAGCTATTTGTTTAAGCGAATCACCCACTACACTAGCCTCTAACGTTTGTTTACAGATATCAAGTAGAATAGTTCACGATACAAACATTTACCGTGCAGTTTTTTTAGTATAGATATATTTAAGAGCGGCCTTCAACATACATGTTATTGAGTTTTGTTTAAAATTGTGACATTCGTCCATGTGATATTATCTAAAAAGCTACTTGTAAACTATGACAAATACCAACCTAGAATGTGTATCATGACAGAAGTACTATGCCACAAATAGATCTTCTCTTTGACGATTACCTGCGCACCTTAAAAATGTCTACCAGTTCCAGACAATGGTAATAAATCTAAATTGAACTAAAAACCTAATCGTAGGAAACACCGTCCTTCGTAAATAAAACGTAGAGCTGGACTTGGAGTTTCAACTTGTATTAGAATGTCACTGATGTTAAAGTCACACTTAACGACATATTATGAATATTCCTACCCATACACAAAACACAAAGGAATCGCTTCAAAGCACCACAAGGACGAAATGGCCCAAAACGACTGTCACATTGTAATTTTTAGGGGTTATGTTTAACTTTAGTCATAGATATTTTAATTAATTATGATTACAGAGTACTTGCTTATGTCGCCACTTTCTTTGATATCATTTAGAAATTACGTTTTATTATTTGAGTCAACAGTATACTCTTTGGTTATTTTAATAGTATATTGACACAGAGATTATGTGTAAGTATTTTTTATTTCGTTTGTTTATAAACAATATTCACTATTAACATTTTGTTTGTTATTTTTTATTTGGTTCCTAGAGGGTGGTCAGCATTAAATAAACAGAAGTTAAATAAAACTATCCTGGCTGTCTCTCGTCTCACCATTGCTAATTGGCGGAGAGATGTGTTATGGTCAGATGATAAGTCAGAAGTAAAATATAGCTAATTTTTTCTGACAGAATAATTTTCACCGCCTGAAAAGATGGGCATGTGACTGGTATATAAAAAAATTTTAATGATATAATTAGTAACCAAATAGAGTTTAATATTTCGTATAATTGCTTCAAGGTGTTTTGAACTGTGAATATCAATTAAACATAAATTATATGGATTTGATCGTATTTGAGAAGAAATTGTAATTTGTCAAATGTTGTCGGAAAAGAAGAAGAAACAGTAAATAAAATATTTGAAAAGATGTTAGTTACGACTTTTATAATTTTAATTGAAATGTAACAACCTGCGCCTAACGTGTGAATTGTTTGAAATGTTGCACGACCTTCGCTTCAAAAATAAAATGTAAAGCGGTGTGAGAGAGACAATTTGTCAATATAACACTAAACGCATGAAGTACGCGTCTGTTTTGCCAGGATCATACACAGCAAAACTGCAAAACGGCTTGATTGCGAATGGCTCCACCTTGCTAGGGTCCGAAAAGACACAACATATTGAGAGTACAGGAAGAAGTTGAGACAAGTACAACTTCAAGAAGAAGAAAGAAAAAAACAATAGGAGCGCCTAACTTATTGTGCTGGTGAAATTTTGAACGTGTCCAATAGTTGTTACATTCTAACATATTTTTCCTCTATTTCTATAAAAAAAACACTGGGATGTACAAAAAATATTATAATACTGTGATGTCAGGTAAATAAATTAACATCTATTTTTTTTAACTAACTTTATTTATCTGTATCATGTCTGAATTTCAAGTTACTCTATATAATAAATCTGCCTAAAAAATACATCATTCCCTGCAAAACTGCATTTATATCATGAAAATTCAATTATTATATCCTGAGTTATACACAATNTTCCCTGCAAAACTGCATTTATATCATGAAAATTCAATTATTATATCCTGAGTTATACACAATTATATATATATATATATAATAAAAACATAACCATATACACTTTTAATTTTTTTTTATTTGTGAATCTTTATTATGATTAGAAAATAGGGGAAAATAATTTGGAACGCCTAATATTATTAATATAAAAGTTAGTATTTACAGTAGCAAATCTTCATAACCACGTACTTCTAGCGCAAGCGCACTGGAAACATAAGGAAGTTTTTTTTAATTCATTAATTTACAATGTTTATATGGAAGTACAAAACTCCTTGAAGTTTATATTGCCTTTTGGAATATGGGTTTCTCAGAATATATCGACAACTAAGATAAGATAAAAAATAAAAACAAGTTTCTGAAGACATTTGTTGTAAAGACAAAATGAAAGTGCATGGACCAAAAGTCACATCTGAGTGATCGAAAACAGCTTCCAGTGTACTGGTGAGTTGCAGAAAAAGGTGGCACAACTGCAAACCGTGAATGCAGGAAGACGTTGAGTCGGACATTTGCTTAACCTGGAAGAACTTACGNAAAGGTGGCACAACTGCAAACCGTGAATGCAGGAAGACGTTGAGTCGGACATTTGCTTAACCTGGAAGAACTTACGCCACGATGTGTGGCTTGGACTGAAGTTTCCGCATAAGACTGTTCACCGCAGTAAGTCAAAACACCACCTGTCCCATCTAAACCATGTGCAAGTTGTTGGCNGTTTCCGCATAAGACTGTTCACCGCAGTAAGTCAAAACACCACCTGTCCCATCTAAACCATGTGCAAGTTGTTGGCGAATACTGATTCTCCATCACGGGAAAAATTTCGCCGATGGTACGTTTATCAGTTCACTAATGCATCGTCTATCGACTTATTCTTACTTGGGCATAGTTGGTCAAAGTTTGTTAAAATGGTAANTATCAGTTCACTAATGCATCGTCTATCGACTTATTCTTACTTGGGCATAGTTGGTCAAAGTTTGTTAAAATGGTAACGTCAATTTTCACAAAACGTCTGTAGTAAACGAAAATCCACGGAGTACAATTTAGGATGGAAATTAGCAGCTTTTCGGTGTAAATGTTGGCTGGTATTGTAGTTTATGTGCTATACTGTAAATAAAATTCTAGTAAACTTCTTAAACTGTACTGGAAGTTTTTAACTTACGCGCTCCTATACACAGTGTAGAAATAGTACTACATGCAAAGCTGCAAATATTGGAATGTTTGGCGTCGCTTCTGTACAAAGTTGTAAACCTCACTCCACACATATGACTCCAATAAGTGTAAGAACGTCACCATGAATGTATGGGAACAAATTTCACCACTCGCTTTTTCCCACTACACGTACACGCTGATGTGGTAAATTTGCAAATAATTTCTTAGAGTGTATATCCGTACAAGTTATCACCACATCCTACAGGTAGTGTTCTCAATAAATTTATCGTCACCTCTTCGCCTCGATAGAATGTCCCTAGCAATAAGAGCAACCATAAAGAATGATGGAGATCCAAAGTATTTTAATTCGTGTTGTTTTAGATGATAATCACTCTTTAAGCTATCGCGGGAAATGCTTAGACAGGAGAGGTCCTGTCTCCTACTCTCTATATTCGTCGTCGAGCTCAAATGCAGTAGAAATATTTATCTCTGAAGACATTCGAAAGCCTGAAACGTATCAAATATGCCTGCGAAAGCACTCTAAATCATCTTGGTGTTTTCAAAAGCCGCAACATTACTTGGTATGGCTCCGTGTCTATGGATTCACTTATGTAAGTGGAAGATATTTTAGCATTGGTCACTATTTTTTTCTCAACAATGTGTAAGAAGCATATTATCATTATTACAACATATACATTTGAATATTAAATTGTTAATTTAAGAATACATCCAGGAAAAGTGTTCATTATTTTGTAGTTACATAAAATTCAGTGTATCACAAATAATATTTTTCTAATAGTTAATTTTTAAACTCATGGTTTGTGTAAAAAGTTTAATAGGTGAACAACATAAATACTAACAAAACAGAATTAAATCAAAAAATAGCATAATCACCTATGGTTTCACTTGGAATTCAAGTCGAGAGTGTCATCATCTGAATATAAGTACTTAGGCTAACGAGATCGTCATATGGCTACTAAAAGTGACATTATTTCCATAACTCTTTATGTCAAACAATTTGGTAAATTTGCCTTACGTAATCATACTTTTTATTTTGGCTCGTAGAATACGAACAATCTGCACGTACGAATTTGTAGCAAAGGCAACTAAATAATAATAAAAACAATTCTGCGAAAAAAGATTAGAAGTGCTGGTAAAACGCTGTAATAGTTTTTCATATAACAGGAAAAGTTAATTCACATAAAAATATGAATGATTTTTCTATTAAACACTTTGATGGTTAAATATTCTTGATATTTTTTTTTGTCTCTTGACTTATTACATGCAATTTATAAACCTAAATTATTTCATCGTGCGCAGGTGGGTTTCTTTGCTTTATGAGCACAATTGAAACTACAAAATTGTTAAGGTGTCAGGTAATTACGCGGAAAATTAGAATTAGTAAAAAATTGCTCTCCTGACGTCGAAATATTCAACAGTGTTTATATAAAACAAGAGATTTTTAATAGTTTAGTTAACATCGATTAAACAGGTCATACAAAACTTCTGAATTTTGAACTTTATCGTGTAATAATCCTTTATATTACTGAGGGTAATGTGCTTGGTACTTTATAACATGTAGGCTTTTGAAATGTCACTTGTATATCTCACATGAAAAATGACGGAAACTTGACCGCAGATGACCGCGTTTCATGATTATGACGGTGTTGCAGACCTTCAATCGACTAAGATGAAGGAGGACAAGGAAGCAATCATATCCTTCCACAACTGCCCCCAGCAGGAAAAGGAAAGGCGGAGAGTTGTACTGAAGTCAGCAACGAGGATCCTCCAACAGGTATGGGGTATCTCTCTGCGCAGTTGCTCATGCGTGCAAGTGCGCGTGGGAAAGGCAGATTAATCAGTGAGACAATTTCTACAAAGANCTCTCTGCGCAGTTGCTCATGCGTGCAAGTGCGCGTGGGAAAGGCAGATTAATCAGTGAGACAATTTCTACAAAGAATAAGCCTACTTTGGAAAAAATGTCGGGGTTTGATTGGTTCCAATTTTGTTTTCCTCTTAGTCGGCGATACACTTGGAAATAAATGTGGATTTCAGTGATTTGTTTCGCTTAATTCTGGATTACACTTTACCCGTCATTCAAATTAAATTTCCAGATCTACTTCTGAAATTATTATCTGGGTACACCTATGCAACCCAAACTGTTACATTGATAGTCATTGCGGTGACAATATAATGAGTCATACAAGATAAAAAAAAAGGACGTGCTAAATGCAAATGTTCCAAATTATTGAATTTTATAACAAAAAAAGAAGCACCCGAAATTACATCATCAAATCCGTTGCTGCAGGAAAAGGACAATTTATTATGTAGCGACATGTAAATCACATACCACGAGGTGGTATAAGGTGGTATACAGAACAGTGTCGTAATGATTCTAATAGGGTTAGGTAGATGGATTGGACATATCCAGCATACAAGGGGCAATGGCGGTAACTCGATGCATGGTGTCATACAGGTTCCGTTTGTAATCCTGAAGTACATTCCCCAATTTCTCCTCTAATTACGTCCAGAGTCTGACAAGGGTCATCATAGATCGTAGATGCTGGAGCAGACACCATCCTAGCTTATTTCACACATGCTCTATTGGTAAAAAGTCTGGGGTTCTCACGGGCCACGGCTGCGGTATGTTGTCAAGCAATGTCAATTTGCAGAATCCCATTAGGTAAATGCTCAAGGAACGTAAGGTAATAGGGCTGAGTAATTTCGTTGGCATACCGATGATCCGTCTGTAAACCTTTCACAAAAACCCCAGACAGGTTTTGGAGTCATAATCGATGGCTGTCTAACGCCAGATGTAGAGTCCCTATGTCGTCCCATACATGATCCGGATGGTTACTACGACCACTGAGGAGATGGTGTCCGTCATTGCACCCTCGCGTGAAGCGCGACTCATCCGATAAAACAATGCAATTATATTCCTTTCTCCAGTACTTACAGACGACATGTTTGACGATGGATCGGTGCAGATAGCATCCTGCACAATGGACGCCGTGACTACAATCCACTGCCATTCAATCACCTCCGTATGGTCCTCGTGAACAATGGCGACTATAATAATGGCCTCACAGATTGCATGAACTGCATGTACATCTGATGTGTACATACCCATCTCCACAGTCTGTAGTTAAACGATGAGTGTCACGGACGTGATGTATGGCCTACGTTTGTCCATGCGGCAATACATCCTGTCACAGTGGTGGCTCCATGGTCTACATTATAGGCCATTCGTCGAGCCAACCAAATGGCTCTGTTCAAATGGATTCAAATGTCGATTTTTCGCCTCCTGTCGGTGGCCTGGTATCCTCTCTGGTCACATATACTCAATAACAACGTCGACTGTGCCCTCACTGCCTTTGCAACAGTGTCTTATCTCCTCGATGTTACGAGCTGCTATGATGTAATTCGTACAATACTAAGATCAANACTGCCTTTGCAACAGTGTCTTATCTCCTCGATGTTACGAGCTGCTATGATGTAATTCGTACAATACTAAGATCAATACCAAAGACAACATTTTTGTAATTGGATGTTTCACTTTATAAAGTTAGGTATACAAGCTCTTTCTGTGGTCTTAAGTTTAGCCTCCTGGTNACTGCCTTTGCAACAGTGTCTTATCTCCTCGATGTTACGAGCTGCTATGATGTAATTCGTACAATACTAAGATCATGTACACACCATTGTGAGTACTGCCCAAAGACAACATATTTTGTAATTGGATGTTTCACTTTATAAAGTTAGGTATACAAGCTCTTTCTGTGGTCTTAAGTTTAGCCTCCTGGTNTTTTGTAATTGGATGTTTCACTTTATAAAGTTAGGTATACAAGCTCTTTCTGTGGTCTTAAGTTTAGCCTCCTGGTAGGCTTTCAACACATTCCTCGAGAAATTGTACAAATCTTTACAAGAAATATTTTGAAAATTTGGATTACATCTGGAAGTAAAGACCAAGTGCAGGGCGAATTCACCCATCAAGATTTGGCTTTGAAGAATTGACGAGCTGGGTGAATGCTAACGCAGTATCACGATATGTTTTTTTTTGNACCCATCAAGATTTGGCTTTGAAGAATTGACGAGCTGGGTGAATGCTAACGCAGTATCACGATATGTTTTTTTTTGTAAACGCGCGCCCTTGACATTCTTATATGTCTACTCAGAGACTTTAGAAGGCAGTTACAATATAGCNTTTTTTTTTGTAAACGCGCGCCCTTGACATTCTTATATGTCTACTCAGAGACTTTAGAAGGCAGTTACAATATAGCATGCTGTTATCTAGCCAACGACAGAACAATTGATATGTGGGCATCTCTACAATTGCGCTGTTCTAAGTCAAATGAGGTGGCTGGCGTGCAGTGAGTACCTGTGAAACTTAATTAAACAAGACTTNACAATTGCGCTGTTCTAAGTCAAATGAGGTGGCTGGCGTGCAGTGAGTACCTGTGAAACTTAATTAAACAAGACTATAATTTTATTAGTAAAAATACATTCATTTTCAAAAAAAATGACACTGAAGTTGGTATCGCAGGGGCACATAAAATGGTACAGGTACAGGGCATGGTAGTATGTATACCGAAAACATCACAATAGTGTACCACACCAAGCATGTATTGCAGGCGACAAACACTTTAAGGATGCACTTAGTATGTTGTTGGACCACCCGTTTCAGGCGACGATACGGTCGGGCATGGAGGCATGCAGACGTCGGATGTTCTCCTGAGGAAGATCCTGTCACAGCTGGAGCGACTGACCCTCCAGATACTCTGTAGTTGCCACTGACCGAAGTTGCCTTCCAATTTGGTCCCAAATGTTTTCGATGGGAGAAAGGTCTGGGGACCTTGCTGGCCAAGGAAGAATGTTCGCATCACGAAGGTAGGCCAGATATACCTGTGTCGAGTGAGGCCAGGCATTATCTTTCTGGAAAATGGGGTTGTGAAGTTGCACCAGGAAGGGGAGCGCACATGGTCTCAGAATTTCCTGGACGTATCGCCGTGCCATCAGGGTCCCCTCAATCGTCACCAGTGAGGTGCAAGCATCTTAGAAATTTGCACCACACACCATGACTCCTCTCGTTGGGGCGGTGCGCCGCTCTACAATGAAGTGTGGATCACTGCACTGCTCAGGACGTCTCCAGAGTCAAACTCGGCGGTCGTCTGTATGCAGACAGAACCGTTATTTATCACTGAACACCACTCACCGCAAATTCACAAGCTGCCATGCTGCCCGTTCCCGACAGAAGGTCACACGTGCTCGACAATGTTCAGGTAGTAATGAAAGACGTCGTAAAAGGACGCCGCGACAACAGATCCCGCTCTGCTAGCCACCTGGATATGGTACTGGTGGACACACGCGTATCCCTAGCTGCCGTGACATGTCCCTGGATGGTGGGGAGCGACGCCCGTAGAGTGCTTCCAGCCTGTCGCGTGATGAAATGATCCTCCCTGCTAGTGGTCTACTAGGGTCAACTCGAGCCTTCTCGACGGGAGTGTACACCCCTGTTCCCACTGCGTCCAATACTAACTCACATTGTAAACAGAACGGTTCAAATGGCGAGCAATGCGCCGAAAAATCCAACCTGCCTCTCGGAGGCCGACGATGCAATCTCTCTCAAACTCATCCAGCTGGGCAAAGGCTTGTCAAATGCGCCGTTGGGGCATGCTGCGTGTTCACTGAACTTGGCTTTGTGGACCACACTGCTACTAAGATGTTATTCGGTGTCTTGCAGTTATGAATGGTGGTGGGTCATTTATGCTTCCTAGTGGAAAATTCGCGCAAGCAAACCGCATGGAATGCAAATGGGACACATGTAGGGCTATAGCGATACTATTTGGCTACCTTCGTTGTACTCGCGCGATTTGTTCATGGTGATCAATATTTTTGAAAATGAGTGTGTTATGTGAGAGTTATTAAAGTACAAATAAATAACATGATTGCATATACAAAAATATAAAAATTCTTAATACGGCTGATTTTATAACTGCAGTTTTTTTTTTTTTTTTCAAATGCTACCTTCCACTTTATGTTCAAACTCAAAACGCGAGGCGATTTGTAAATAAAATTAATTATAACTTACGCTTAACAACACACAAATCCATGTTTAACCCAGACATCGTGCCAGAGAANTTGTAAATAAAATTAATTATAACTTACGCTTAACAACACACAAATCCATGTTTAACCCAGACATCGTGCCAGAGAACCCTCGCACGTTAAGCTGGTGTTATCACCAAGTAGGCCCTACTCTACGATCTTTTTTTTTTTTTTTTTTTTTTTTGCGTTGGAATGCTTTAGACACTGTTTCCAGTCCAATACGCTAGATGTTTTGAATCTTTTATTTCCTTGTAGTCATCTGAAATACGTGTCTACTTTGATTTTGCTAGGAGAAAATATTCAGGAAACACTTTTATAGACGTACACAGATCGCTAAAGAGCATGTATCAAACTTCAATAAACACTTCTGTCGTAAAGTATTTGACGATGCTGATTTTGGCAGCAACGCAGTGATGCTACTGCAACGCACGTTAGACTTATGTTAACAGTAATCTTACAGTTTTGCTAATTCCAACTGATTTAAGATGTTTCCACTTCTGCTACCATACATCGACTAGCAACTCGGGGACGTCTCAGCCACGTGAGAAACGATGGGCGCTGCAATCCGAAGTTGTTGAAGAGAGGCCTCTTTGGGAGAGATTAAAGTATTTGCTATTGTGACTTGGGAACCATTATGAACAGTCTTGAGACCCAGAAACACGCCTTTGTATAGGTTGTTCACAGTAAAATGAGCACTCTTGAAAGCCCTGCTTTCTACTTGTATGCACGTCGTGTATCCATCCGTTATTTGTAAAATTAACATTGCCAAGGGCCTGCACACTTTATTCATGCGTCAGTCAAGTGAAACTAAAGTTATTAGAAAAAAAATATTTTACAAGATTATCACTCTAACGTGCATTAAAAAAATAAAAAGCAAAAGAAATAATTTCAGTATTCACAATCGTTACACCTAATATTATTAATTCAACTTTAAGGAGTGGAACTACTATCTCTCCGTCGTTACCAACTTTGCTAAGTGCATGGTAGTCAGTACGCCCGAAAAAAAATATGCCGGTAGGGCAGTGACAATGTTCAGATTGATTTTAAAAGTGCTCACTTTACAGTGAACCACCTTTAATAACGTAAAGGTTACTAATGTGTAAGGTTTTAGTTTGCATGCGGTGCGTCCCACGTGGTGAATGAAGAGTAAGGTAGTGTGGTGGATGTGTTTGCAGTCGCCTCGGGAGCTGGTGGTGGCGTGCATGACGTGCGTGCTGGTAGTGACGTCNTAGTGTGGTGGATGTGTTTGCAGTCGCCTCGGGAGCTGGTGGTGGCGTGCATGACGTGCGTGCTGGTAGTGACGTCTAGCGTGCTGCTGATCACTGTTGGGGTAGCGCTGCTGGAGTCCAGGGACGGCTCGCCACNTACTAATGTGTAAGGTTTTAGTTTGCATGCGGTGCGTCCCACGTGGTGAATGAAGAGTAAGGTAGTGTGGTGGATGTGTTTGCAGTCGCCTCGGGAGCTGGTGGTGGCGTGCATGACGTGCGTGCTGGTAGTGACGTCTAGCGTGCTGCTGATCACTGTTGGGGTAGCGCTGCTGGAGTCCAGGGACGGCTCGCCACTGGCACTGCCCCACCGTGGCCAGCAGCCGGCGCCTCACCTCAGCTTCGTGTCGCTGGGCGAGGACTGCGACCGCTCTGCACACTGTCGCTGCGCCGTGGCGACGGCGGCACGCCTCAACCCGCGCGTCCCCTGCCACGTCTACAACATCGTGGACGGCGGGGCACCGCTCCTCTCCGACCTCGCGTCGCTGCCCAACGTGCGCTTGCACTACAACTCCTCCTCGCGCTACTTCGGACACTCGCCGCTGGACGACTGGTGGGCGGGCGCCCCGCGCCGCCTCGCCGCCTTCGCCGCGCGCGTGCTGGCCCTCTGGCGCCACGGCGGCGTCAGCCTCGACGCCGGGCTCGTCGCGCTCGGCGGGACAGTCGTCGGCAACCTCAGCGGCAACACCGTGCTCTTGGAGGCGGAAGAGGGCAAGGTGCTCGCCACCTCCGGCCCTTGCCACGCCTTCCTCTTCGAACTGATGCGCGCACTCAAGCGAGCTGGCGCCGCCACCGCCGTTCGCGACGTCATCGCCGACACGCTCTCCCAGTTCTGCGTGACCGGAGGCGGCGCGCCGTGCTCGGGCGTCACCATCATCCCCCGGGACAAGTTCTGCACCTTCGAGGCAGACCTCGGCAAACCTGCGATCNGCCGTGCTCGGGCGTCACCATCATCCCCCGGGACAAGTTCTGCACCTTCGAGGCAGACCTCGGCAAACCTGCGATCAACGTCACCTTCAAGGAAGACAACAGTCTGAGTGAGATGAGTCCTGGGAAGAGTGTGAAGCCGCCTGCAGACGTCGTAGTGGTGATCGATATCACCAACGTGAAAAACAGTTCTTCGCGTACCAAAAAGCACGAACTTCTGGTTGAAAGAATCGCGCACGTGATAAGACGCAAGGGCCAGACATGTAGATGGGCGACTTTGAACGATGGCTTACTCCATCAGATGTGTCCAGTGCAGTCCTCTTAGCATTTAAATATGTATTTGTTCTAACCGTCCCTACGCCAGTTTGTACTCACAAGTCCTCATTCATTTACAAAGTACATACTTGAATGTGGCCTATTCCACTACTATGTGAAGTATGGATGTTAATACAAGCATAATGTATTCGACCCAATTCTCATCTTTGACAAAATGAAATCGCAATCAGTGGGCTGCACCTTCGATTCCTGGAATTAACCTTGCCATATATAAATGGTAACATTCATAGGTAAGGTGTTATTTTCATGTCGTTACTATTCCCTCATTTTACACACATGTAATAGTTTTTATAAACAACTTATCACACCTGGATAGTAAAAAAGTGTAAAACGAAAAAGTGACTAACAATCAAAAGTTGAAAATTTTCTTAACACACAAGTTTTGACGTTAATTCTCCANGTGTAAAACGAAAAAGTGACTAACAATCAAAAGTTGAAAATTTTCTTAACACACAAGTTTTGACGTTAATTCTCCATGTGTTACTTCAAACACTATTATTGTTTCTCACAATAAAATAACATCCCCTTTTAATCTATTTCATATCCTAAAAATAGATAACTACAATGTAATGGCATAACTNAAATAGATAACTACAATGTAATGGCATAACTGGCATAATATGAGAGTTTATATACTCTCCTGTATGTAAGTTAACACCATTAAATAAAATTACTGTTTCTCACAATGCAATTATACTGTAAGCTTTTTACTTATTGACAAGTTCTAAAAATTATTACAGATGACAAAATTGCCTACTTACCCGTTGTTTTCCATAGTTACCCTACCAAATCGACCAATCACATTATTTCAAAGTAACTGTTGATATGCACTGACATAGACAAAAAAATTTTCGTTATTGCTAGTTAACTGTGTTGCATGAACGTCCCATCCCATCATTATGCCGGAATCAGGAAAAGAGCGTAATCTCAACTGTAAAAATGGTAACGCAACAATAGCTTGTCGGAGAATCGAAATCATAACTTTATGTTCCTAGGGTAATTTTTTATTGACTTCAGCTAGAGAGCCAATAGTGTGTTAAAATTATTGTCAAACCTTAACTGAAAGAATAGGATTTTCGCGATTATGCACTTTTGAGAGCCCTGCTCATGATATAATTTTTGCCCATTTTGTATCTTAACGCCTTATGTAATATTAATGCTACCATAAACTATCATTTTATTCATTCATCGTCAAGTGAAACTGTGAAATTATTTGAAACTTAAATACTTTTCTTATCTGCTAGTTCTTACATTTATATGTGTTAAACTACAAAAAAAGAAACCAAAATGAAATAATTTCTTTGCCTAAAATTAAAAAAATAAAACATACACCTAACACGACGTTGGGATATGGAAATACTTTTCCTACATCGCTGCCAACTTTGTTGAAAGCACACCAGTCAGTGCGTCCATTTATTTTTACGCAATGCAAGCTAATAAAAACAGCATTCTTTAAAACTACAGAAGGACATGATCCACTAACTATCATTTCAAAGTGAAATTTGACAGCTACTGTATGAAGAATTAACTGGTGTTAACAGGCTTTCCTTTTTACCGTTATAAAACATTGGATTTAATGTAAAACTAGATACGATCATACATTAGCGACTGTAAAATACGCGCTTACTGATTCAAATAAGTGTACGCTTGAGAAATAAAATATTCTCATTGATGGATAAATGCTCGTTAATGTATTGAAATAGTTAATTATTTTCTAGGGTATTCTAATATAATCATATATAAAGTGGCTAAATTTCCCTTAAATTACATGTATTTGCATTTCTTTCGAAATGTTTGATTATTCTGGCGGTATAACCAATGGAAATTAGTAAAATAAAGCACGACAAAAGGTCGTTACTGGTTTAAGGCTCAGCTTCACCAATTACGTAAAAATTCTTCGTTTTCGTGTCATAATTTCAGTTTCACAGGTATTATTGGAAATATTTGGTTATAGAAAATTTGCAGTTTACTAGTTGTTTTATACTTTTGTATCTAATTTGCACTGTGTGTTATTTCCTGTTTGCAAAAAGGCAGGAACTCATTGATAAAATATAAGTATGTTCTCTACTTAGCAGATAACACACAACTAAAATTCAGCACAAAAATATTAAACAATTCGTAAAATGTAAATTTTCTACAATCGTACATTGTCAGTAATTACTATGAATCCAAAATTATAACTCGAAAGAAAAAAAATAATTCCCGCAAAAGAGGTGAAGCCGAGCCTTAACACGTTTCATCAACCACAGTCTAAATGATTTTGTCTTTACAGTTTGCAAACAAAATGTTTAAAATGCGTTAATCTGGATATTAAACCACAAAACCCACCCCGAATGTACAGTATATTTCGGCGCAATTCATGAAATACTGTTGCCGAAGTGGTCCCCGCTACTGAAAGACCGTTTTTCGACTATGTACTTCTTGGGGGTTTCTTTTGCCTCTGAGCGAGCACAACTTATTAGGTTGGAACCCCGTTAACCAACACGAATATTTAAAAATGTGAATCGCTTACAAACGGAGAACGTTTGTTGCAAAACAATAAAAATATTATTTGAACTCCGTAAAAAAAAACATTTGTAAGATATGGTTATGTAAACCGCCCTTTTCAAAGACTTCAGAGAAAGGGGATGAGTAAGAAGGATTTAATGACTTATTTTCAATTCACTTCACGATGCTGAATTACCATTTTCAGCTAAGAACGGGATAATATTGAACTACTCTGTTGCAGTTCACGAACTTCGCACACAGTAAAATTTAGGAAAGCTGCTTTAGCAATATTTCCTTGGAAAATGTATAATTTTGTTATGAATAGCAAAGTCTGAGAGAATTTTGAGATAATTTATGCATTCGCTATTTATAATACTCTTGAAATATTTGTACTGTGTGCAAATGTTTTAAGGTTGTAATATGCTGTACAAAGTGAAAATTAAATTTAACCAATACTTTTCTATTATAGTGTTTTGTTGTTTTTGTATAAATATTCTGAAAAAAAAAAAAATGTTATTTCTTTAAAGGAAAATTTTTTAACACGCAGTATTTCATTTGGAAGGATATGCAGAATATTGCAAGTTGCTTTTTACTATAGCTAACCACAGATTTAAATAAAACCTTTTACCTTTTCGGTACTTCTTAAACACTACTTGAATATAGATTTCGATATCAGCTAAAGAGTTAAACAGAACACATCCTGGAAAAACACAAATTCACAGCACGTTAATTTCGTAAGTTATTTTCCCTATGCAAATAAACTAAAGTCAAAACCATTACTAGATTTATCATTTTCATATTTATGAAAAGTACTGCTCGTTCCATTTTTCACAAATTTATCTTAAAAATTGTGATATATGACCACATATTTCAGCGTAAATCATATTTTATGGAAGAAGGTCATTTCTCTCCCAGTAGTAGGATTATGGGCATTCACAGACAATGTATTTTAAATGGCAGCTGGGCGGCTGGCGATCTTCGGCTCGACTCAGGAGGTGCTCGGAAGCTGTCGATTTAGCATTGTCGAACGTCCCGAAGGTGCTCGGCAGTTACACCCACTAATTCTTAAAGCATATGTTTGTTTCTGGTAGCCATATTGGTTTTTATTAGCATAGCTTATTTCAAATTGTAAATTCACTTTCAAACTTTAAAAAATTTCAAATATTTTTTTAGGAATTTATAATAAAGGCGAAATGATGGTTTTACTTATAAGATATAGGGAGCAGGGAAAGATAAGAGGTTTGCAATTCGATTAACGACCCGAGTTTTGGAAGCGTATTAGTGATGTTCATACATACGTTTTTTACTGTTTAATATACATGTGAAAATGATAAAAAAGTTTAAAGCAATTTACAAAGGTGATGCATGGCTTTGGGCCCTGAGTTCAAAGTCTGAAACCGTAAAACAATACATATATATATATATA
>NQII01008850.1:7778-62626 GCA_002778355.1 Clitarchus hookeri
TGTACTTGTACAGTAACAATCCTTTCTCAAGAATTCCCAATCCTTCCACATTGATTACCGGTAGATAATGCTTTTATAAGAAAGTAAATAAATGAGCATGTGCATTCAAATGGTAAGAATGACTTCATAAAATATATTTTTTACAGTTGTATATTGCAAAACTTAGTCAAACCACGAATTTGCAGACACCAGTTTCCCAAAATTATCTATGCAACCAAGTTGCCTGTATGAACCAATAAATGTGAAAATTGCTTCCAAACAGCATAATTTGCTTACTGGGTACATAAAGTCATGTTCACATCCTTCTGATAGAAAAATTGTGTTTTTTTATTTATGAAATGCAAATTTATATATTAAGGTAGAGCTGTGCTGATTCGAATTGGCCTCTGCTGAATTTGCAGATTGAACTAAATTGGCGCTTCTGCCAATGTATGAACTGTGAACTGCAGATAATTTTCCACTAATTTGACAAACATAAAACGTTGCAAATTCTTGTAAGTTTATCTTTTTTCCTTAACATAGTTGACTATTTTAAGCTATCAACTACAGAATATGCTATATTTTCTGGGAGACATTACAGCCACCCACACAGCAAACCAGATGTGTTGATGTCTGGATGGAGATTGTCTGCATGCATTACTTGTCATCATGCATCTGTTTATTTTGGTTCCGGGTTACAAGATATTTCAATTTTGACTTAGGTTTATATTAAAACATTTTTCAGTATGTATTTCAGTTTAAAAAAAAACTTCATCACAAAGGTTGTATAGATTATAAAGTACTCTACGTATGTACATTTGGTATGCCAATTTTGTGAATTATTTGTAGACAATTGTACATGTGAAATTCCCCTTCTATAGTGAACGTAGAAAGGGTTCCCTTCAGATTCATTATAACAAGGGTTTTACAGTTTTTGAGTTTTTAGAGTAACATTTTTATGTTGAAGATTAATTCTGTGACTGGCGTTATTTCAAATCTTCCTGTTCATAAACAAATTTATTTATACCAACGCAAATGTGTATTGAAGCACTTCAGCACAAAACATCAGTTAACTTTTTTTTTTTTTTAATTAGGTTTTAAATTGACTATCAACAGCAACAAAACATGTAAACGATCTTTATGCATGCTTAATCTTTTGTATGTTCACAAATATGTATTTTTATGAATGTAGACAGAGGTATTTTGTTTATTTTTGTCTTCACTTGAATTCTCATGGTTTATTGCATTACTGTATTTACTTTTTGGATTTTGTAAACGGAAATAGGTTAAAAATTGCTTTTAATTGTGCTGCTTTTCACCAATGCCATTGTTTAAGTGTAATAGTAACCTAAATTCAACTTAAATATAAGCAAAGAGTTTTTTTTACACATTGGTAGAACATCTGTGAATCTGCATTACAGAATCGGCACAGTTCTATCTTAAGGTAATTTATTCTGAGTAAAAATGTTCTCCAGTTATGCAGAAAAGACTTGAGAGAGTTAAAATTAACGGAAAAGCAGACTGTAACGCTGCGCATACACCTAACAGCAGCAGCCACGATACGGACTGTGTTTACATTTTCTGTGAGGAAATGAAACATCTTATGTTGTTTTCATTGATGAAATATAAATTAATTTAATAGGATGATGTATTCTGAGCAAAACAATACCTCAGTTATGCAGAAAAAAAACTACTGAGCGATTTAAAATTAACAAAAAAGCAGACAGTAATGCCGCGTGTATGCCTAACAACAGCAGACGCGATACTGCTTGTGTTCTATATTCCCTGTGAGGAAATGAGATGTTTTATATTAATAAAATTATATTTTGACACGTAGACATTTTCATTTTAAAACTGCTTCATCAAAGTATGTACCTTAGAGATTTTCTCTCTCTCTCTCTCTCTCTCTCTCTCTCTCTCTGTCTGTCTGTCTGTCTCTCTCTCTCTCTCTCTCTCTGTCTCTCTCTCTCTGTCTCGCTCTCTCTCTGTCTCTGTCTCTCTCTCTCTCGTCTCTCTCTCTATTTATATATATATGTATGTGTACATATATATATAAATAATATACACACACACATATAGTTGCAGTCTCAAATAAAATGTTGTGTTGGTTGGTAGCAAACTGTATTTTGAATCCTATTAGCAAGTTTTCTGTACAACTTCATTGGAAATTTAATATAAACAGAAATATTTGACCGTTATGAACGTTTTACAAGTCTTTCAGCAGCTTACAAATATACAAATTTGTTCAAAAGAAAGGGAATAAAAAGCTCCCGTGTAGGTCTGACAAGACTAAGGACAGAGAACTAATCCTGAAGACAGAATCAGATAATTTTCGTGGAGAGTGGAATGGAGAAACTTGGCGGCTCTGAACATCGTGGTCTTGAGAGCCGATGGGGATGAAGCAAGGTGAGTATGCAGCAGCGCCGGAATACAAGGGCGGGAGAAACGGGAGATCCCTGAGAAAACTCGTCGGCCAGCGACATCATTCAGCACAATTCCCATGTGCAAAAATCCGGGAGCAACCCTGCCAGGAATCGAGCCCAATTTGCCTTGCTGGGAGGCGAGTAGTCGAACCACTACACCTCTGCGACCCCCGGTTAATTTTCGTATTGGTATATAATGAAATTATCTATTCCCTTAGAAAAGAGCTGCAAATGCAGTGTGCATATTATGTAACATTTCTCTTGAATTAGGATCCCAAAATTCTGTTCTCCATTTTATATTGACTCATTTGTATTCTCAAGACAAAATAAACAAATATTACTTTATTTTCATTATCAATGATTAAATTTAAAACATCTTGCCACAGTTACGTATTAAATGCTCATGTCTAATTTATTTCTTTTGCGCACACACGCATCTATTCTTGGCGGTGGTGATGACAGTATTTCTGCAATATTACATTATATTATATATTTTTTATGATTATTAGCACATACACGTCTGTTCTCAGCAGTAATAGCAGTATTTCTAAAAAGGAAAATGTTTGATTCAATCTTGTGTCTCATACTTCTTGTGACCAGCATCATGATTGGCTGTCGGCTGACCACGTCGTACTACTCATGCAATCAGCAATGGCAAGACGAGAGCCTATCAGGATACTTTTCTTTATTTTCATTTGATTTACAAATTGCAATACGTACTATCCTCTAAGGGTTGAATAAACAATATCCTCCAAATCTGGATCTGAAAATTACAACATTCAATACTTACTACCTTCTAAGGGCTAATTCAAAACCAAAAGATAATAATAAAAACTGAAAAATCGCAATGTTTTAATTATAGCTTCTTATTACGAGATTGACCTTGAGCTATCCATAATATAGACAACATTAGAAGATGAAGAAAATGGCAACATGAAATTATTATGTAAATTTCTACACCAATAAGGTTTTTTTAAAGTGTATCCAAATGTAAGAATACCACTCAGAATCTTACTTAGTGCTTCATTGACCAACTGTAGCCAAACGTACATTATTTACTCTACGACATGTGAGAAACTACACTCGTGTGCAAAAGAAAATTGATCATGAACGAATTGTGCGAGTACAAGGACGGTTGCCACACAGTATCCTCATAGTCCGACATGTGTCCCATAGGTGTTTAACGCAATTTGCTTGCGCGGATGTGCCAGTAGAGGGCATACATGTCCATCCACCATTCATAGCTGCAAAACACTGAATGTCTTGGGAGCAGTGTGAGCCATAGAGCAAAGTTCCGTGAACAACACGCAGCATGCCCCGATGGAGCATTCAACAAGCCTTTGCTCAGCTGGATGAGTTTGAGAAAGGCCACATCGGCGGCCTCCGAGAAGCAAGTAGGATGTTTCGGCGCATTTTTCGCCACTTGAATCGTTCTACCTACACTGAGTCGGTGCTGGATGCAGTGAGATCAGGAAGGTAAACACTGTAGCGAAGGCTTGGATTGACCCTGACAGACCACCAGCAAGGAGGATAGTTTCGTGTGACAGACTGTAAGCACTCCACAGGCATCGCTACATAACCATCCAGGGACATGTTACAGCAGCTGAGGATACGCCTGTGTCCATTAGTATTATATCCACGCGGTTAGCAGAGCAGAATATGTTGTCGCTGCGTCCCTTACGATGCCTACCATTACGACTGCCGGGCACGTGTGGCCTGTTGTGAATGGGCAGCATGACAGCTTCTGGATTGGCAACAAGTGGTGTTCAGCGACGAGTCATGGTTCTGTCTGGATACAATTTACTGCCAAATTGGAGTCTGGAGACGTTCTGGCCAGCGCTGTGATTCACACTTCATTGCAGAGTGGCACACTGCCCCGACGAGAGGTTTCATGGTATGGGGTGCCATTTCTTACGATTTGTGCATCCCACTGGTGGTGATTGTAGGAACACTGACGGAGCAGCGATACGTCCAGGAAATTCTGCGACCATGTGCGTTACCCTTCTTAGTGCAGCTTGATAATCCCATTTTCCAGCTGGACAATGTCCGGCCTCGCACAGCACAGGTATCTCTGGCCTGCCTTCGCGATGTCAACAACGTTTCTTTGACCAGTAAGGTTGCCAGACCTCTTGCTCATGGAGAACATTTTGAGATCAGATTAGATGGCAATTTCGGTGGATTTGGAGGGTCAGCTGCACCAGCTGTGGCAGGATCTTCCTCAGGAGAACTTCAGACGTCTGTCTGTCTCCGTGCTACAGGTGGTCCAACACCATACTGAGTGTATTCTGCAAGTGTTGGTCTCCTACAATACAGACTTAGTGTGGTACAATATTTTGATGTTTTCTGTATACATATTACCACGTCCTGTGCCTGTACCTGTACCCACTCACGTGTCCTGCGATGGCACCTCCGGGGTAATCAATATTTTTGCAAAAGGTTGTGCTTGTGGTCTATCATGGTAAACAACAGTTTATGGGCATGGTACTACTGAACATTGAAGGGAGATTGTTGTTGGTTGTGGAATTCAAGGTTATCACCACTTCCTTTACCCAATTGAAGACTAGAAATAATTTTTCTGCAAATAAGATGTTAATTATTAATATATTTTGCTGCTGTTAAAAGTTCTACTTTTATAAACAGTTAACTAAATAAAAAATATTTTCCTTGCTATTAAATAATACTGTATGTATTTTCTTTGCAGTAATATTTTTATATAGAAATTTAGAATGTTATTAAGTGCTTTCTCTTTTGTCCATAGTTCTTTACTATTGTTGGAACAGAGTAACGATTAGTGGAGCGCCGATGAAAAATTTTATTGTGTAATGTTTTGATTATTCTCATTTTTACGTTTTTGGGGCATTTTTAATCTATAAAAGGAGGAGAGATTTAAACAGGTTTCAGATAAGCTGTGTACAAGAATGCTAAATAAATTATATGTTAATGTTTCACAATTAATTATGTGTTTTATTTCTTGATGCCGTTACTTACATCATGTAAGTAAAAGGTGATTCGGCCCCCAAATACAGCATTAATTTGTATGCCTGGAGAGACTATGAAGCCTGGACAATATGTACATTGATATAGATGGAAAATGGCTCTGGGAATAATACATAATATAAATATAAAATAAAGATAGGGAAAGAGAGAGAGAGAGCATGCGCATGAGAGAGCGTGCATGTGAGAGAGCACGTGCAAGAGAGAGAGCGTGATAGATATATATACACACACACATGTATTTACATATATGTATATAATACATATATTTATATATATGTATGTGTGTATATATATATATATTATATATATAATATATATATGACACACACACACTTTCTCTATTTTTATTTTTTATTTTTTTTTTTCTGAAGGAAGACTAGAAGAAATTCCTTCAAATAAATAGTTGGGCTTGCCATTGTAAATTATAGAGTTTTATGAACAGTTAATACCGTAACTTAAATATTACCCTGTTTTAACTAATACTTTTGATTCAGTAATTTATTTATAACATATTAATGTGGTAATTAAAATCATGATACACCTGGCCTCTATGTTGTGGATTGTAAAATATAGTAAATGTGNGGGGGGGGTGGCTGGCTAAGAAAACAGTGGCACTTTTTCATAGGCCTACATGTGGCAATGTAAGAAATACGACCCTGGTTTATACTTAGCCACCCAGCTAGTCTTTGCATAGGCTGTGATAAAGATCATTATAATTTCTCTCGGGGTGGTTCCCTGTACTAAGCAAGAAGCTTTACACACATTAACTGTAAACATGGAAGTTGAGCTGATCATTCTTTAATGGTGTAATTTTCTCAAATGCCCCTAGATCAGANACACACATTAACTGTAAACATGGAAGTTGAGCTGATCATTCTTTAATGGTGTAATTTTCTCAAATGCCCCTAGATCAGAGAAAGGGTGACATAGTTTCCATAATTTTGATCTACAATAAGTGAAGTTTTTGCCCAAAGCACACTTCCATTCTACAAACAAGGAGAAGCTTGGATGTCACTCTGTCAATCTAGTGTATGAAATTTGTTTATGGACGAATCCTTGGTTACTTGCAGTGACGCAGCTTTCAGTGTGTAACCCCATGTAGCATACAGCAGTAACATACACAGAGGTGACAAAAGTTATGGGATAGCAATATGCAAATATACAGATGGCAGTAGTATCGCGTACAGAATGTATAAATGAGCAGTGCATTGGTTGGGCTTTTATTTATAGTCAAGTGATTCATGTGAAAAGGTTTCTGACGTGATTATGGCCGCACGACGGGAATTAACAGACTTTGAACGCGGAATGGTAGTTGGAGCTAGACGCATGGGACATTCCATTTCGGAAATGGTTAGGGAATTCAACATTCCGAGATCCACAGTGTCAAGAGTGTGCCGAGAATACCTAATTTCAGGCATAACCTCCCACCATGGACAACGCAGTGGCCGACCGCCTGCACTTAATGACAGAGACCAACAACGTGTGCGCAGAATGGTCAGTGTTAACAGACAAGCAACACTGCGTGAAATAACCACAGGAATCAATGTGGACAGTGCGGCGAACTTTGGCTGTACTGGGCTATGCCAGCAGAAGACCGACTCGAGTGCCTTTACTAACAGCACAACATCACCTGCAGCTCCTCTCCTGGGCTCGTGACCATATCAGTTGGACCCTAGACGACTGGAAAACTGTGGCTTGGTCAGATGAGTCCCGATTTTAGTTGGTATGAGCTGATGGTAGGGTTCGAGTGTGGCCGCAGACCCCACGAATCCATGGATTCAAGTTGTCAACAAGGAACTGTGCAAGCTGGTGGTGGCTCCATAATGGTGTGGGCTGTTTTTACATGGAATGGACTGGGTCCTCTGGTCCAACTGAACCGATAATTGACTTTAAAGGGTTATGTTCAGCTACTTGGAGACCACTTGCAACCATTCATGGACTTCATGTACCCAAACAACGATGGAATTTTTATAGATGACAATGCACAACTGTTCGCGATTGGTTTGGAGAATATTCTGGACAATTTCAGCGAATGATTTGGCCACCAAGATCGCCCGACATAAATCCCATCGAACATTAATGGGACATAATCGAGAAGTCAGTTTGTGCACAAACTCCTGCACTGGCAACACTTTCGCAATTATGGACGTCTATAGAGGCAGCATGGCTCAATATTTCTGCTGGGGACTTCCAACGACTTGTTGAGTCCATGCCATGTCGAGTTGCTGCACTTCGCCGGGCAAAAGGAGGTCCGACACGATATTAGCTGGTATCACATGACTTTTGTCGCCTCAGTGTAATGCGTTTGACAAGTGCACAGTAATACCTGGCATTAATAGACTGCTGCTGTCTTGCATGTTCATAATGTTAAGTGCCACTTCTCTAATAGAGCTTGGTGTAGTCGTTGCAAGTAACCGATGACTAGAACATGCATTTTTTGTACTAGAGCAGGAAATACTGCTAGAAATGCATTTGACAGTTAGTATGTTTTTTAAAGACATTTTTTTTACATGTAAATTTTTGCTATTTGACTGGTGATACTTGATATGCCACAGTTTTCTTAATAGAATTTACAGGAATGAATTTGTACAGCTTGTTAAATTAAAATTGTAAGCAACTATAAATAACTACAGATCAGGTTATGTACATTAATTACTGATGTTTGTATTGTTTTCTATGTATTTACTGTTAAAATTATTAATAAAATACATTTTTAATCAACTATATGCTTTTTACTGTGCACCTTCCATGAAGGCACGTATATGCACAGGTAGGAAATTCAATGTGTAAAAGATGACTGGCCTTCTACACCAAGCAAACTGGTATTGACTAAAGCACTCGTGCAAGAATTACAAGTTGCTAGTACTTGACGTAGACAAAGATGCTCCAAGGCACAAGAGTACGTAATTTATCGACAAGCATGATAAAGGGTCCGTACTTAAAAACAGTTTTATGCGACTTTGGTATACAGTCTACTCCAGATTAATTATTGGGACCAATAAAAACATGCATTTTTTTTTGTAAATATGTATTTGTGGTTATGCTCACTTTATCTCAGTTTTGCATTACAAGTGACAGTTTCCTTGATATTTTTACGTGACCAATGACAAATGTCTTCTTCTCTGAAGACGTCAATGAAAGAAATCTTGGTGAGTTGCTCAGCTGTGATCCTTGTAAAAGGGACTTTAAACATTAAGTGATGCTGCAATTGTGGGAAAAGTGCACACTGTAGTGTGTTCTAAAAAGTAATGTAGTTTCTCGTTGTTCAGATCATCATGCCTAGAAAGTATAAACGTGTGGTTGGATCTTGTCCCTATATAGACTATAAAGCTGAAACNTTGTTCAGATCATCATGCCTAGAAAGTATAAACGTGTGGTTGGATCTTGTCCCTATATAGACTATAAAGCTGAAACATTGGGGAAAAAAATGCCTAGAAGACATGAGATGTAACAGCCTCTCTCAACGCAAAGCTTCCAAACAGTATTTTATTCCTCATAGTACAAAAATAAACAAGTTCATCTAGGCTGCACGGTACTCTGGGTACACTGTTTCTGCCACCACTTCGAGCACTTTGCACTCGGGCAGGTGTGGGTGGAAGCATCTGACAAGGTGTATTTTCCGGGTGATGAACATGGTCAATTTCTCTGTTGGTGGTTGTTCTTCCAATGTAATTTTGTTTTGTACTTGCACCGATGTGAATGCTTCTCCAAAGCTGCACTGGAAAGCATTGAGGAACATGGTTCTCCGGAGAGTTGCGCTCCAACGCTGCTGGTTGCTCTGTAGGCAAGCCCGCGAAGGTGAGTAGCGACTGGAATCGTAAGGGCGTGGTAACACTGGTTGGTTCAGGCACAAGGGTTGGGATGGCTGCAGTGGTTAGGTGTTGCCTTCTGCTACTTTGTGGCCACGTGCTCGCAGTTGGTGGGACAAGCTTATGCGTAGGAAATTGTGTCACTAGGTTTGGTTTTGGAAATTGTAGTGCATGGGTTGGTAACACTGGAATCATCTGTTGTGGGAAGGCAGGCATGGGAAAGTAAGTTGGCGAGATTCTGACAGTCAGTGAGTGGCAACTTGACATATACGTAACAAACAAAGTGCCATTTCCCTATTCCTGTATCAGCTGATGCACGNAGTCAGTGAGTGGCAACTTGACATATACGTAACAAACAAAGTGCCATTTCCCTATTCCTGTATCAGCTGATGCACAAACGAACAAAAGTTAATATTATGATTGCTATTCTGGGTGCACTGCCGACGCAATTAGACAAGCAGAAAATACGTGATAAGAAAGAGTTCCTAGATTAATTAATACAAATTTATTTTACGTGGTCACAAAACAGTGGTTGTTAGTGTTACAAACTAAACTTTGTGATAAAATAGTAATGTATTATAGGTGTTCAAAATGAAATGCATAATAAAACAATCCCTATCCAAATTAAATGCAACTTCAAAACCTTTTTCACGTCTGCAACCATGCTTTCCATATGTGTTTGATATTAATTCTAAAAGCATACAGAAATATTGCATAATATAGTTGATTTATTTTTAAAATAAGTTGAACTATATTTCAAATTCGTGTCGTTCCGAGGCAGGCCATACTGTTATCTGTTGAGCAACGCAAATATCTCACACCTCGCCCTGTCATGCTATGCGCGTCATCTGTCCGCTCTTTCCCGAAGCATTACCAGCCAGAAAATAATAGCTTTCGTGTGTGATATATATCAAATTTACGAACAGATACCAATAGTTTTATTTTTCCACGAGCACTGCAAAATTTTTAAAGTAACATATATTCCGTGTACANCATCATATCTTTTATTATTTAACTTGCATAGTGTCGGCGGGAGAGCGACGTGATTATTTATTGGAAATCAAAAGTACATTTCGAGACTCGCATTATAAGACCACGTGGTCGCTTGTACACGTGTCTTCTGTGTAGTTAAGTGTTCATAACGGGGTAATAAATACCTTAACCATCAGTACCACTGTTTTATTAATAATCGAGTAGGGCATGCTAGGTGGCCGACAACCTCGGCAGAGTGTATATGACGGAGTGTTTCCAGAGTCCCTAGGATGTCGACCGAAGACCCTACATCTCATCAGCTCACCACAGAGCTTGGCGCCGGGCAATTACTTCACAACTCTGGGAACACCGCAGATCAAGTTGGCTTTATCGTTGTAGCCAGGCTTGGTTACGTCAAGTACTAGTAGTTTCTATTCGACTGATAATCGCTCGTCTACGTAAATGGTATGCCATATTGTTCTTCCAAAAACCCATTTCCTTGTTTCCGTGTTGTTGCTATATTGTATTGCTAAAACAAAAAAAAAGTGGGACACGTGAATAATTTTTAAGCAATTCTTACGTTATTCCATTCCACATATTTCTAACTCAAGCTGTTTAGTATCATTAATAGTTGAATAACTGCATTGCAAAAGTCGTTGGTAAGTTGTTTGTTGGCGAATGAAAAGTGTTTTGTCGAGCAAGTTTCCCGAATTACTTTTATTGCCAGTCTTAAAATATTAGCTGTAACATCCAAAGTGTGATAAGAACTACAATTACCGTATCTCAAATGTTAACCCAAATTCGTTGTCTGCAATAAATAAAAAAAATAGGTAATAAATATTTCATTTTTTGCAAGATTTTCTGTTTTTAGTTTTGAAATGTAAATTTCTTTTAGACAGGTGTGAGCCTATAAATACCTTAAAATTTATTTAGCATTACAATGGAAAGTGGATTATCTGACAGTGTGTTAATAAAATTAATATACAGCCGCCATTCGACGCACTAGCTGATGGTGAAAGGACACACAAACGAAAAGTAAATATTGGTGCTACTTTCGTCGAACTGTCAAAATCTCACCAACTTATATGAAGCAGACCCTATGTAAGGGGCGGATGGTAGGAGAGGGAGAAATGCAGAAGTCAAGGCTGGCTGGCGAGGCATGGAATGTGCGAGCAGCGCTGTTGGCATGTGACGGTTGCGGTGCTGTGTCTGCCACTGCTGTGCATTGTCGAAACGTGAATTTGCCGTCTTGTACTGTAAGTCTCTTGGCAGGCTACAAACATTGCCTGTGTACATGCACTGCGCACACACTCCATTTTAAAACGTCATTACTTTCGCCCCCTGGGCACGTTGGTTGGTGACGTGTTGTTTGGCAGTCTGGACCGGTTAATAAATATTTTTATACGGTGAAAGTATTCAATATATTGTTGTTGCTGTATCACTGTGAGCAACAAAAGTTTTTGTTTTGTACGGTCGCGGTTAGGCACGAGGTACACTGTGGATTAAGGAGACCCTGGACTGTGCACAGTAAACTGGCACACAAGATTTTGTTGACTGGAAAGTGGATGTTGGAATTTTGACTTATATTGTCCAAAACTTTGAATTTGGTTTATTGCGTCATTGCTGTCCATGTGATCGCATTGCTGTTGTTTGTTGGGCTGGTCTTACTAGCACACTTGCAATATGTTGTGCCTAGTTCGTACTTGGTCACCACATCCTGTGGGATGGGGCGCAAGCATTGCCAACACAGGTGTCGGGACGCCTTCAGGTGTTAGGCCAGCCATTATTGATGGTCACGGAGTGGCAGCCGAAACTGGCAGTGGGGGTCAAGGCCACAGCCCACCCCTCGCGACTGACCTCCCTGCACTCGCGAGGAGAGGTGTACTAATCAAAGGTGGAGGGGGTGTGTGCGCCTGCGCACACAGCCCGCTGCGCCAATCGATACTCCCAGTTAGTGTCGTTGTGCTGAAACGAGTTCAACAACCCCACGAGTATCCTGAAATGGAAATTGAAGCAATTGCGCACGAAGAACGACGCCAGAGAAGGCAAAAAGAAAGCCATGGTGATTCCAAACGCCTCCGCCAGACGCCGTCAGAGGCGTCACCGACCATTCCGGATTCAAACCGGTTCTGCCCACTATTGGAAATCCCTGACGGGAATTCCCCAACAACNCGTGCTGAAACGAGTTCAACAACCCCACGAGTATCCTAAAATGGAAATTGAAGCAATTGCGCACGAAGAACGACGCCAGAGAAGGCAAAAAGAAAGCCACGGTGATTCCAAACGCCTCCGCCAGACGCCGTCAGAGGCGTCACCGACCATTCCGGATTCAAACCGGTTCTGCCCACTATTGGAAATCCCTGACGGGAATTCCCCAACAACACATGGCCCCCCAGGTCGCCCGCAAACCCACACACAGCCTCGTGCTTCTACCAACACGCAGGAGAAAACACACAAATTCCATATAGTGTACCCGACGTCTCAAAATATACATTTGTGGTAGGAAAACTTAGCTCGATTTCCAAAACTAGATTTACCATACACATACCCAGAGATAACCATAGCATTCATGTCGTGACGACTGATCACAATATCTATAAGCAAGCAGATGCATTGTTTAGAAGCCAATGCATTCAATTATTCGCCTACAGTACCCAACCGAAAAACCACAAAAAGTGGTGCTTAACCTTCCGACTTGCACCGAAAAAAGTGAAATTCGAAGAGATCTCGAAGGCCGCGTCTACAACATACGGAAAATAGCCCAATTCAAAAAAGAAGTTCCACACCCAGTATATGCCAACATGTTCAATTTGCAGCTACAACCCTTCTTCTGCGTGACGGCCTAGTAAGATAAAACACTTCCGCTCCTCGAAGCAATAACCAGCCTAAATATGACAGTAGTACACCCTCGCATCTACAAAAAAAAGACCGAAAGACGTCCCCCGCTGCAGTAACTGCACGGCAATAGGCCACACACACAATTAATGTCGAATGAGACAAAATTGCCCACAATTCGCCGGGAATCACTCCAAGGAGGTCTGTCCCACGTATCTCAAAGTGCCCCCGACTTGCTGTAATTGCCAAGGCGACCATCTATCAAACTCAAAACTCTAAGCGCAAGGCACAGCAACCACTCTCCAAGTCAGCTTCAGTGCCGGCTAGACACCTGGCTAACGACCAGAAAACCTCTCTTATGCACAGGTGTCCTTGGGACTAAAACAACCAGTTACTCTACCCCCAGCCGCGCAGGAAACACACACTCAGAACCCTGCCAGCTCACATTTCCGCACCAACATGACAAAAAGCCACAGTCTGACAAATCCACAAAAAAATCATGGTTACTCCTAGCAGCACTTAGCTCATTTTCTGAATAAAACTAACTCAATCCTCCCCTTACAAAGTTGTCTTGGAGAACTCCTGGCAATTTAATCAAAAATACATACTCTGACGAGCGAAATAAACACAAATATTTAACCGTCAAACACTGATCGCAACACTCTCTGATGTAATTAAACAACCTGTCCCGCTCTGCAAGCTAAACTAGCGCAGATAGGAATTTGAGGCCTTCTGGCTGATTCTGCTAATAATTACGAGAATTACGTTACTATTGCAAACTACATGATTCGGTGCACAAAAGTTGAGTTCATCCGGAACGCGCGCACGACACGACCGACTCCCCAGAGACACTAGACAGCGACTGAATCTGGCGANACTCCATACATATATTAAAATAAGTCATTTTAACCACATTACAACCCCAATTAAAAGCTTTTAATTTTCCCCGACACAAATTCTCAACTATAAAATGTGGTCTACGTAAAACTACCGCGAGACCTCCGAACCTGTGAAATAAAAGTTACAATTCCCAGCTCGATTTTCAAGCTTCCTTAACAATTCTCGGACTTTTTCAAAGAATTATTGAATATATAACTCAACAAACTGCTTTTTAAACCATTAAATACACGCCACCAGCGTTTCTTCACGAATTAAAATAGTTTAAAACCAAGTTTCTTAATCAACTTTCACTCGCTCGTCAGAGTAGCAGACATCCATGGGGAAATAAGCGTAATTTAACCAAAACAATTCCTCAACAGACAATACAACAAGCTAGTAATATTTTCAATACTATTTCTAATAAAACATCACATTGAAATCACTTGCTAAATCAATCTTTAATATCACTTATTAAATTCCAGTTACCAATTGTAACCGATTATTAAATAACTCATTTTTTTAATTCAAACTTTTCCTCACGATATATGGCAACTTAAAACAAGATTTGGCATTTAAATTCCGTTTTTAACACTATAAATATAATGCAATATTCATAATTCCTGTTCTTTTACTGAACAACCAAAGTAGAGCCACTTACCTAAATTCCCATTTTTACTGAACAACTAAAGTAGAACCAATAGCCTAGGCAGAGTTGCCTCCCTCTTTTTTTCCTGTACAGGCAGGGGGAGTGGAGGGGAACATAATGGGGCACCGAGTTTGCTGGGAAACTCAGTGGGCCCATTAATAAAGCTGCGGAGGGAAACCTCCGCAACTACAAATTGGGACAGTGCAGGGTGTTGGGTAGTGGCAAATCTTGCTTCTTCCTAATCTCTATGTAGGTCATATGAAACCCTGTTGGGTGGTAAAGGGTGCCTCACGGGGTCTGTTCTACCCGCCTGCTCTTGCTGCATAGTTCATGCTGTTGGAGGGGGAGGGGTGATGACGCCTCGCTGCCCCATTATGGCCGACTCGCTACACGTGCCCTGCGCCGTTGATGTAATGGCGGCTGTGAAGTTGGTTTTTGCTTTTACACAATATGGTGTGACGTATCTGGGCATGGTTTTGGCTTTTGGCTTGCGTCAGAGCATTTTTCCAGGTTGATCACACTGCTCCTGGTGCGCTCTTGATGTTGATGTGCGTCAATTGCTCAAAGAGGAGTTGAGGTGTCGAAAAATTTTGGAGGTTTCTGGGTCGAAAAACATGAAAGGGATGTCGAGGGAAAGGTATGTCACACATAAGGGTGACAATTTAACGCCTGTTGGCTGGGTGGTGTTGGGTGAAATGGGATTTTGAGGGGTCGTACAATAATTGGAAGGTGGATTCGTGATGGGGATAATCGAATAGGTGCCAGACACTGTCGGCAGGTGGTGTCGTTGGTTACTGCTGATGATCTCAGGGTACGGCGGGCCATTCGCCTGGACTTATGCAGTCCCTCGGTGAATTGTTGGATGAGCCCCTAGGGTCATAGAATCAGACGTTTCTCACGCTCTATACATACATCAGGATGGAGTGGGCCTATTCAAGCCTTTAACTCTGAAAAGCTCTGAGTTGAGCATGCTGTTTATTGAGGTGACTTACGTGAAATTAAGGGAATGTGGATTGTAGGGAACCCATACCCCAAAACGCCCGAAGGCAGTGCTTGAAATAAAAGACACGAAGTCCGAAAACTTGCATGTAATTATACTTGTAAAAACACTATACATCACACTGGGTGATAATTTATGAGGGTTCTGGCCTACAGCTCGTCAGATATGCTAAACTGTAAAAGAGCGTGAATGACCACTGTGGATTTGTCGTGAGAACTAATCTTCTCCAGGCGATGCAAGTCCTGGAGAAGAAGAGGTGGTGACTCTGGGTGAAAATTAAATGATAGACGTTCCGAGAATTACGTTACTATTGCAAACTACATGATTCGGTGCACAAAAGTTGAGTTCATCCGGAACGCGCGCACGACANAGTGCCCCCGACTTGCTGTAATTGCCAAGGCGACCATCTATCAAACTCAAAACTCTAAGCGCAAGGCACAGCAACAACTCTCCAAGTCAGCTTCAGTGCCGGCTAGAAACCTGGCTAACGACCAGAAAACCTCTCTTATGCACAGGTGTCCTTGGGACTAAAACAACCAGTTACAGTCCCCACTCTACCCCCAGCCGCGCAGGAAACACACACTCAGAACCCTGCCAGCTCACATTTCCGCACCAACATGACAAAAAGCCACAGTCTGACAAATCCACAAAAAAATCATGGTTACTCCTAGCAGCACTTAGCTCATTTTCTGAATAAAACTAACTCAATCCTCCCCTTACAAAGTTGTCTTGGAGAACTCCTGGCAATTTAATCAAAAATACATACTCTGACGAGCGAAATAAACACAAATATTTAACCGTCAAACACTGATCGCAACACTCTCTGATGTAATTAAACAACCTGTCCCGCTCTGCAAGCTAAACTAGCGCAGATAGGAATTTGAGGCCTTCGGGCTGATTCTGCTAATAATTACGAGAATTACGTTACTATTGCAAACTACATGATTCGGTGCACAAAAGTTGAGTTCATCCGGAACGCGCGCACGACACGACCGACTCCCCAGAGACACTAGACAGCGACTGAATCTGGCGAGCTCACTAGGCATGAACTATGGTGGCATGTGGCTCACTTGCACTACTTTCTGCTTGCTGGTGACTTGCAACAATTGAAATAACATAGACCCTTGCATGAAAAATGAACAAAATAAAGACACAGTATTCCCTTACACACAATTACAATGTAGGTGAGGATGGCATGAAATTAGGGTAAAACAACTGAGATGAAAAACACGTGAATTTCACAATAAAAAAAATTAAACACTGAACTGCTTGTAGGGGCATCTTACATTTACACGCTTGGTGTGTCTATCTTTTATTTTAATTAATTGTTTTTAAATTTCCCTACGATTTAAATGCTCTGAGCCTGCCATAACGCTCACCTGCCCTNTTTTATTTTAATTAATTGTTTTTAAATTTCCCTACGATTTAAATGCTCTGAGCCTGCCATAACGCTCACCTGCCCTACACTGTGGGTTTAACGGGGAAAAAGGGTTGTATGTCGTTGCATTGCACTGTTCTACACTTTCCTACACTTGCACTGCACAGCACATGACATTCACGGTGCATTGGTGATGCACTGGTGCCGGTTGTTGTAGTACACATGCTNCACTTGCACTGCACAGCACATGACATTCACGGTGCATTGGTGATGCACTGGTGCCGGTTGTTGTAGTACACATGCTGCATTGCAAATGGTCTGAGAGGCAGGACGCCGTTCTGCATCAAACATTACCTAGAAATAGCGGAATTAAGTTTAAACTTGACACAGGCGCACATTAAAATTTGTCTTAACTACTTATATTGCCAATAAGTGTGCGTGTCACAAAAACCAGATATTTAGTGTCATTTAGCACAGACTCAGTCCCAATCCTGGGANATTGCCAATAAGTGTGCGTGTCACAAAAACCAGATATTTAGTGTCATTTAGCACAGACTCAGTCCCAATCCTGGGAGAAGCAATAGTTTGGGTGATGACCAACAACAAAGGATGTGCCATAGTGCCATTTCTGATTGTTGACAATGGGTTTGAGTGCATAATAGGAAGGGAGACTTGTAAACATATATATAGCCAATCAAAAGTCTGGAAACTGTAGACACAAGTGATACTTTATTTAATGGTATTGGCTGTTTAAAGGCATTCATGTACGACATTTTATGCATTGTGAGTTTGGTCATCAAGGGGAATTGGATGTTGTGTATGCATGGTATAGGCCTGGAACAGAGGTCTTGCCAGGCAGAGGATAACTTTCCCTAGGGCACCAGTTTGAAGAACACGAGGATGGAGGGCATGTAGTCGATGACCCTTAGATGTGGCCTCACTTGGTTGCTGGTCCGACGTCGAAAGTTTGGCTATTATTCCCATGTGCCGAGGCTGGTGAGAGGTGTTTTAGCTCCTCTCAACTCGTACTCACTCCCGTACTAAGACTGTTGAAGGACATTCTAACACCTTTGTACTTACACAAAATTGAGAAAATGATGTGGATGTGAAGCAGCTGAACAAATGAAAACGCTCAGCAACTTTTCACTTAAGATGTTGTAATGACGCAGTATTATTAATTTTCGGTATACGCGGTTCATTTTCTTTCGATTTGCCAGGCGTCGTAATTTGTTATCGGGTTTGAAATTAAAGCCGCGGGAGTTCGTTTATCAGGCATCCGGTTACCGTTTTGAAAGTCGTAGTTTTCAGTTACCGTCATCATTAGATTAGAAACTTTCCGAACGTCAGGCCCTTATCTTTGTCGAGGGGGAGTGGGGGGTGATATAGGCATACGACAAATACTGAGCGTGCCTATCACCGGCAGAGCAGTCAACGCCCAGTGCTCGAACAGATAACTGACAACGGACAACAAGCAACCTGTGCCCTGTCTGCATCGGGCGTGGCAATAGCCCCCACACCAGCAACTTAATCGTACTCTTTATTTCTCCGCCGGTCTGGGAGGTCGCGAGTTACTCTGGCGATGCCAGCATTCAAGAATAAATAATCAACAAACGACAGTGGCGCTGCTCTGTACTTGTCTGCTTATCTATAAACCTGTTCGTACTCTGAATACCGGCACATTAAATGTGAACTGCATCATCTTTATAATTAAAAAAATAAAGAATAATAAACTGTAACTTGACTTTATTATTCAATATTTAATTGACACCTTTTTTTTTTAGAGAGTTTCATGTTGCTACCACTGAGCTAACCGAGTGGTTTCCATTCGTCATATGTTGACATANTTTCAGTTACCGTCATCATTAGATTAGAAACTTTCCGAACGTCAGGCCCTTATCTTTGTCGAGGGGGAGTGGGGGGTGATATAGGCATACGACAAATACTGAGCGTGCCTATCACCGGCAGAGCAGTCAACGCCCAGTGCTCGAACAGATAACTGACAACGGACAACAAGCAACCTGTGCCCTGTCTGCATCGGGCGTGGCAATAGCCCCCACACCAGCAACTTAATCGTACTCTTTATTTCTCCGCCGGTCTGGGAGGTCGCGAGTTACTCTGGCGATGCCAGCATTCAAGAATAAATAATCAACAAACGACAGTGGCGCTGCTCTGTACTTGTCTGCTTATCTATAAACCTGTTCGTACTCTGAATACCGGCACATTAAATGTGAACTGCATCATCTTTATAATTAAAAAAATAAAGAATAATAAACTGTAACTTGACTTTATTATTCAATATTTAATTGATGCCTTTTTTTTTTAGAGAGTTTCATGTTGCTACCACTGAGCTAACCGAGTGGTTTCCATTCGTCATATGTTGACATAAAAACATGATAAATATGGCGGCCCTAACACGCTGCTGCAACGTTACAATGTTTTATTTGAATAACCTACATGTGAGGCACTTACATTTGTGGTCCCCACTCAGCCTCAGGGAACTCTGACACGAGACCTACATGGAATTACATAGTAGTAATTTATGCCTCAGGATTGTAAAATACTTATACACTACACGGCCAGTATAACAATGATGCATGCCCGGAGAGGCCTCGCACGACGTCCACCCCACTCGCTTACCAAGACGCGACTACTGTCATGGTGTCCACGCAGGAGGATTTTCCAGCATTCGCACGCTGAGGTTTGGAAGATTTGAACCTGCACTTTTAAAGAAATGCAATTTGCTTATAACTAATTATGTTGATTACATAATGGCACTTGTAAAATAATGAAATGAACACACACTTATATAATTACACAAAAATAAAATAAACAAACAAAAATATACTTCGGCAACTTGGTACCTGACGTATCTCTCTGATACATTATGTCTTACGTTTCACAAATGCAGCCAAGAACACTATATTTTGGCAGCTTGGTGCCGGACATATCTGTGATATGTTACGTCTTATGTCTGCTTTGTGACGTGAACCACGCGTTCACTAACTCCTTTGTGCCCACTCTGACTGCCGCAGTCCTGTCCACTACACCAGACACACCACACCGACGGACTTGTGGGCACGAGTGAGAGTGTTCATAATTGCAGCAGTGTTCATAATAGCATCAATGTATTCAATCAGGGTATCTAGCATCAGTGTTCATAATGGCATCTGGGTATTTATTCAGAGCATCAGTGTATTCAATCAGTGTTATTAATTGCATCAGTATTAATAATTGCATCAGTATTAATAATTGCATCAGGATATTTATTCAGTGTTATTAATTGTATTAGTGTATAGCTTCATCGTTTAGCCGCTTGGCGTCGCTGCGCTCAGGTAGCGGAAGCCGGCCCATGCTTCCCACCAGTTCTCTGCAGCACTTGAACGCATCAAGACTAGTAAGTCTCTCACTCTGCAAATACCCTCGGTGCCGATATCTTAAGCTGAACTCATATTCACTGCAATAGACTTCACTTCATGAACAGAATAATTTATTTTATTTGTTATAGCGCCGAGGGGAGAGCAATGTTACTCTCATCACAGAGTTTTAACGCAATCGCGTTTCACATTGTAAAGCCACGTGGTCGGTCGCAATTCCCGGCCATTAAGGCCACGTTTTGTACTAAAGTTGTGTGAGTTCATTAAGGAGTCGCAAGGAATAAATGACTCTACAAGCATCGTAAGTGTTTCATTTGTAATTTAATTAAGGCGTGCGAGGTGGCCTACAGCCTCGCCATCATATGTGTTGGAGTGTAAAGCCAGAGTCCCCTAGGCTGACGACCGAAACTATCATCATTTCATCAGCTCACTGCAGGGCTGTGGCGCCGGGCACATATTTCCTACATCATCAGCTCTGGTAACACCACGCATCAAGTTGGCTTTCCCAACTAGGGACGAGATTTTTCTCCGAGCCATTGCTTGACCACGTAATTTGGAAACCCCACACATTTTAATGGTTACACAAACCCTTTGGCACTTTGATACCGTATGTATCTGCGGTATGTTACGTCTTATGTATGCTTTGGAAAACAGGAAACACTACAGATAATTAATTATGTTGCACTAATAAGTTGTGTAACATTGACTATAATGTTATTTTACTGCCTCTGCTGGATATTTGGTTGACCACTTTACACAGCACTTTGAAGCACACACTGCTGTTGCATGAGCTTTACAATGATGAAAAGTGGGAAGTTCTCCGATGGGCTTTGTCGACGGAACGAACGGTCGCTGTTAGGTGGGATGTGTTACACGTCACATTGACTTGGTTGACCATCTTTACCTCAAAATTTGCAGCAAGAACTTGAAACCATGGCAGCCAATAACATCATTGAACCAATTACAGAACCTGGTGGGGTCGTTCCCGGATTTTTGCATGTGGGAATCATGCCGGACGATACCGCTGGTTGGCAGGCTTTCCCGGGGATCCCCATTTCCCCCGCATTTGCCTTCTGGTGTTGCTCCACCCTCACCTCACTTCACCCTCATCGGCTCTCAATACCTCACCGTCAAGAGCTACCCAAACCTACTCACTAACTCGATGTGCTCTCCCACTTACTAACTCACCCACTCACCTACCCATTCACTCACTCACCCACCCACCCACAAACACTTGAAGAGATGGCACTTTACTTTTTAAACAATTGAAGAAATTGCCACACACCTTGAAATATTACAAATTGTTGGACTGTACAAAAGGATTCTGACAGGTAAAGGTATTGCACAGGACATCTAAGTGCCTTGCCTTCACTACACGTTGGGGGAAGGATACAATTGCAAACTAATGCCATTTAAACTGGCCTGAGCTCCATAAGTGTTGCAACATGTTATGAGTCACATACTGTGAGGTATGAAAGACATAGAATGTTCTATGGGTGACATCCTAATCCATACTTCAACCAAAAGAGAGTTGGGGGGCTATCACCAGTGAAGTAATAGACAAACTAAAGCAAGCTGGATTAAACTTTAACACCAGTAAATGTGTATATGGACAAGAACGGATAAAATTCCTCTGAAATATCCAGCCAAGTGAAGGAATGTCACCTGATTGTGAAAAAAGTGGCAATAATTGAACGAATCAACAAAACCTAAGACCGTGTAAGAACTACAGAGATTCCTTGGCATGATAACATAGCTGTCGAAGTGCATTAAATGTGTTTGAACTGTCAGCTCCTCTGCAGCTGCAATTTAAAAAAAGTAGCATAGCATTGGGGGCAAGAACAAGAAAGGGCATTTAACAGTCTGAAGGAAAGTCCGAAGTCACCCCCAGTGTTACGATACTACGATCACATAAAACCAGTAACCCTGTCTGTGAATGCAAGTAGTCATTCAGTAGCTTCGGTGCTCCTACAAGAAAACCAACTAGTATCCTATGCTTCTAAAGCACTCGGTAAAGCACAGTTAAACTATAGCCAATTGGAAAATGAAGCATTTTTCATCTTGGCAGCATGTAAGAAATTACGCAAATATATTTGTGGAAATCATAATATGCTCGTTGAATATTACCATAAGCTACTAAAAGCTATTTTCAAGAAACCACTCCAGGATGCTCTTGACAGTTCTCAAAGAATTTTATTTGAAGTCTTGGAATGCAATTCAATACTAAAATAAAAAGGATTGAATGCTTTGAGTCGAGACCGTAACAATGTGTTACAAATTGATGTACCCCCCACATTCGAAGTTCATGTAATCATACCAATGACGAAAGAGAGAAAGAGCAAGATCTAAAAGAGGCCATCAATGCAAACGAAGAACTGTCAGGCCTACGGTACATTATATTACATGGGTGGCCCGACAATTACAACCTCTTACCAGAAAATCTACAGAAATTCTGGACCTACAGAGAAAAGCCCGCTGTTTATAATGATGTCAGTTACTATGAAGTCACTGGTCCTGTCACACTTTCACCATTCTCGTAAGGGATTCCAAGGTTCACTGAGGCTTCCAAGAGAGCATGCCTTCTGGCCTCAGATGTAGTTGAGAGTGGTCAAGAATGTGTGATTTGTCAGAAGCTACAACGAGACCCACCCCAGGAATGTCTCAGTGAAGAAGACATCCTTACTTGGCCGTGGATGTACATTGCACCTGATTTATGTCAGTTGAAAGGGAAGGATTATATAATCATTGCTGACCGCTGTTCACTTCAGAATGCACATATCCAACCCACACTTCCATTGTTCAAATGGAATAGCAGAATGATAAGTTCAAGAAGACAAANGTAAGGGATTCCAAGGTTCACTGAGGCTTCCAAGAGAGCATGCCTTCTGGCCTCAGATGTAGTTGAGAGTGGTCAAGAATGTGTGATTTGTCAGAAGCTACAACGAGACCCACCCCAGGAATGTCTCGGTGAAGAAGACATCCTTACTTGGCCGTGGATGTACGTTGCACCTGATTTATGTCAGTTGAAAGGGAAGGATTATATAATCATTGCTGACCGCTGTTGTGGATACTTTGACTTTGTACAACTTAATTCGACAACAAGTGAGCATACAATCAAAGTTTTGAAGAAATGGTTTTTGCAGCATGGCGTCCCTCACAAACTCCGTACAGATGGAGGCCCTCAGTACACTTCTAGGGAATTCGAAAATTTTAAAAGAGATCGCAACTTCAGAATGCACATATCCAACCCACACTTCCATTGTTCAAATGGAATAGCAGAATGATAAGTTCAAGAAGACAAAAACCTAATATGTAAATGAAGTGAGGAAGGCTCAGATACTATGTTAGCACTCCTACACCACTAAAACACTCCCAGAGGTAAGCTTGGCTCTCCAACACAGTAGCTACCAGCATTAGTCAAAGGAGTTAGACAAAACCACAGAATCCTCACATAAGCAGATAGGGAGACATATAATAAAAACAAGAATCTGTAAAACAAACTGGAACCTGGAGCTAGAGTTCTATATTGGGAAGTACACAGGCGATGGATATTAGCCAGATTAGTTGAACCAGTACCACATTACCGTTCATACATCACTGAGACACTTCGGGGAAGTTATAGAAGAAATTCATGGTTCCTCAACCCAAAAAGTTTATCATCAATTAATAGGATCCATTTGGAAAGCCAAGAGCCAGAGGAGCCTGAAAAAGAACCTCTGGAACCATCATTTCAGACAGCAGCCAACANAGTAGCTACCAGCATTAGTCAAAGGAGTTAGACAAAACCACAGAATCCTCACATAAGCAGATAGGGAGACATATAATAAAAACAAGAATCTGTAAAACAAACTGGAACCTGGAGCTAGAGTTCTATATTGGGAAGTACACAGGCGATGAATATTAGCCAGATTAGTTGAACCAGTACCACATTACCGTTCATACATCACTGAGACACTTCGGGGAAGTTATAGAAGAAATTCATGGTTCCTCAACCCAAAAAGTTTATCATCAATTAATAGCATCCATTTGGAAAGCCAAGAGCCAGAGGAGCCTGAAAAAGAACCTCTGGAACCATCATTTCAGACAGCAGCCAACACAGATTCAAGGAGCAGCTCCCCTGCCTCCTTGGATTCAGTGAAGAACCTCAAGAAACACGGGTCTCCCAGAGAACATGATTGGGACGACAAGTTATTCCCTCTCAAACACTAGACTTATAGGCATATAATCAATCAGCACTAACATAACTTAATACTGAGAGAGTTGCAGTGAAGGTTAAGTACCCTGTAGCTTTATATGGCTAGAATTATCAATGTAGGTCTCACCTCTGCACTCGATACAAGGGGGGATATTATGAATGCTGCAGGTTGGCAACTCTGTAATAACAAGACAGTTAAGAAAACATGGCCATAGTTGTTATGTATGTGTATTGTTAGCACGCAGTAGAATAATAAAATATGTGCTGTTAATCGTTTCTGTGCCATAATTATTCTGCTTTCCCATTACAACATGGCCTGCAATTGTAACAGGCTCTATACACGCAACGTAAAAGAGGGATACCTTATGGCATCCCCCCTAGTTTGGGTGTCCAGGGCGATAGCTCCGCTTGTCTGCCGCTAGAGATGGCGCTGGTGGATACATAATAGAATTTTCATAAAAACTTTTCAAACAAATCTTTTTCCAACACTTTTTAATGGTCATCCCAGAAACTTTAGTAAACACACACCACAACCATGGGAACAGTCTGTCAAAAACACGCACGTCATGCCAGGNCTGCCGTAGTAAACACACACCACAACCATGGGAACAGTCTGTCAAAAACACGCACGTCATGCCAGGGAACGATTTCGAAATTAAGTATTGGAAATAATGAGTATAAATATACACATTTCAGTTGTAATTCTATAGTGTGCAACATATTAATATGTAGTGTGAAACACAAACATAGTTCTTTTTTAATTACGTTGTAGAGTTTGCACAAGAAGTTCATTAAAATATGAACTACTTGTGAGTTCAGACAATGGGAAGGTCAACCAATCATAAAAGACTAACCCATGTGTGTATGTTCCAGGAATGAAGAGAGTGAAAGATGTATAGCAACTTACGTCATCATGTATGATGCACGCATGCACGTGCGCACAGAGAGAGAGAGAGAGAGAGAGAAAGAGATATATATATTGATTGCAATACAAGTGGAGGGTGAGAAACCTTTTGCCTTTGATCTCCTTTATTCTGTTGAGTGTAAGTTTCTCTGCACACTGACCAGCATATGAGACATTCCAACAAACAGACCACCCAATTTTATTTAATGGTGTTCATTACAGCAAACTATGTAGGTTCTCATGCAACGAGCTTCCCTGTAAAATAGTAAACAGCTGGTAAGACACTGATGCAAACAATGCTGAAAATAATGATGAGTACAATTTTGGATAATTTTGCTAGTTTACTGATGGTGTGTATAAAAGTTGCTTCGGACTAAGCTGTCACAGAACAGCTTTGACATCCAAATGATCCATTGCATGTAAACTGCGATACTTACGAACTATACACAAATAAATATATTTTTTCTGGTCTCTTTTTCAACAGTTCCAATAGCTACGTGGTTTCCAGTACTTTGTATTCCTCCCTTTTACTCCTAGTGCATCCCTTTCTCTTTTTATTTACATGATTTTTCAATCTATGTCATGTCACAACACAGTTCCAATAAAAGTTTCCCAGGTCTTGGTTTTTGACACAGCTCAAATGATTTCTTGCAAAATACGGACAGAAAAACAATAATTTGCTATCTTATCTTTGTAGTACGTATTTTGTTGCACTCTTAGGCCATCAACATTAAACTACAATCATTAACATAAACAGTTATATGGATTATGTGAAATTACTCTCTTCCTACAAACTATTGCAGATAAGAGAATAAGTTACTTTGGTCCGAGTGATAAAGATGTACATGTACCCAGCAGGCCAGAATGAGAGACCTGGAGAGGCAGCAGTTAAGGATCGCACTAGTTGTTTCTAACTTCATCTTAGGCTTGGTACACTTGAGCCACGTTGCCGTCTATAGTTATTCACATACCTATTTCATGTCAAACTTTCAATTCTTTTCTGATATTGTGGTGAAGATAAAATTATTTGTATACAGACTGCAATATAGGGTATAAAATGTGTTTTGAAGACTTTCAGAGAAGTATACTCCATTATACACTGCAGACAAAGAAACATTTTGAACATTACAATAGTTGCTTTATCATTGTACTAAACCATCCCCCACTTAATGTGGTCTTGTAATAATTATACCAAAATATTTACTTTTTCCCTTTCTGCCTCATTACAAATAATACATTAAAACTCTGTACCACTGGCAATCTCTGCAACATCACATAGTTATGCAAATGTTTAGTAAATTATTAAAATGCTGTAATAAAAATAAAGTATTTTATTTGAGTTATAATATGCAAGGGTGATTACAATGAAATAGTTAATAACATTGTAATGACGCAATATTCTTAATTTTTTGGGACACGTGTGTAAAATTCTTTCATGTGTATGAGGCTTTGACCAGCTTCATAATATTTTAACGGGTTCAAATTGAAAGCCGTGGTGGCTCGTTTCCCATGATAGTTTATCCGGCATACGTGTGCTNATAATATTTTAACGGGTTCAAATTGAAAGCCGTGGTGGCTCGTTTCCCATGATAGTTTATCCGGCATACGTGTGCTTTTGTAGGTTATCGGGCGGACATCTGCTGTTTACGTTTTATCAGGAGTCAAGTTGTCGTTTCGTTTCGAACGTCAGTTGTTTTCAGTTTTTTGGTAAGCATCAGCATTAACTAGAAACTTTCCGGCTGCGTCATACAAATTTTATACGAGAAGTTTGTTATCTGTATGTTGAATGCGTCGACAAGTTTTAGTTCCTCCGGCGCAGTTTGTTGTACGGCGAAGTTCGTTTATGTTGACGGCGCAATTTTAGTTCCTGAGGCGTAGTGTCAGTTATGATAACGTTGTGGAGAGAGTGCGTGGCCAGGCCCTTATCTCCGGNGGGGGGGGGGGCGACAGACAACAAAAGAGGCGTCTATATGTCGCCCTTTGAGCAGTCTGACTTCTTCACTTCAAGTCGCCCATGAGGGCAGGTCAGTGAGTCACTTCAAGGCAGTCATCGTACAATGGTCGCTTAGGTCGCGTCGGGCGCGACGCTAAACACCCACATCGGCCACTAGACTTTATTCTATTTCTCCGCCGGTGTGCGAGGTAGCAGCATATTATATTTATTTTAATGCAAGTTTTGAGACAATAATCTGTAAACTACTGTGGTGCTGTGTCTTTACTTTTATAATTATCTATGAGAGGTTCGTATTCTGCATACCGGCAATTCGTCTGTGAACTGTGAAACTTCAATGATAAATAAAGTATAAAGCAAACTAATCTGGAACTTCTTCTTTCTTAATTAATCGGCGTCCATTCACCGAGTCTTGTGTTTCTACCTCTGAGCAAGCCGTGGCAACGTAAACATTCGGCAGGTAACAAGTGTCGGCAACATTACATCATGAAGAAAGCTACATGTACAAAAGGCAGGACCAGTGTTCATGCAGTTATAGTTTCCTCACACTTTCCTTTGAGCGCATATCAAAGCCAGAATCATCAGGAATATCTAGCATCATCTGTTTCCTCAGAGGCTTCACTCTCCTTTTTGATGCAGCTGCAATATGTCGAACATGATGGACCAGTGACCTATAGAACTTTGAGTGAGGAAATACGTTGTGAAATTCATTATGTTCTTTGCTGCCAAGACCACCATATTTTCTAGTGTTGTTGTTTTCTGTTACGTATTTGGGCTGTAGAGCATTCATCATCGTTGTGCTCTCGTGCATGTTATTATCTCGATGTTCTGGCTTTGTGCCATTATATTGCTCCTGTAGTGTCATGCGACCNTTGTGCTCTCGTGCATGTTATTATCTCGATGTTCTGGCTTTGTGCCATTATATTGCTCCTGTAGTGTCATGCGACCAGGAAATCGCAATGCTGAGGATGACTTTTTAACTTCTTTGCCTTCATTGTGGTGCTATTTTGCTGTAAGACAAGCCATTATTTATAAATGCATTGCATGAATAGCTGGTCCAAAATGAAACATCTGAAAAAGCCTAATAATACAAATTGAAGAACAAAATGNAAATGCATTGCATGAATAGCTGGTCCAAAATGAAACATCTGAAAAAGCCTAATAATACAAATTGAAGAACAAAATGCTTGGCACATTATATTTTATTCAATAATTACTAGCATCTGTTTTTGAACTCAATAAAGAGGGTATGAAATTACATTCAGTCACACCTATAGGTTCAAAATTTTTCTAGCACTTATGCAACAGAAAATAACACTGTAAAATGTAGATGGCATGTTGTTCTCGTCTTCAGTCAGGTCAACATTGACGAGAGGAGGCTGATGCTAACTGTAGCCTGCTGCCAAACCCAAGACACACACGTGTTCCAGCTGACGTGTAGAACGGACAAGGTGTGCTGCAGCGGTCGAATATAAATAAAGGAATAAACAACAGTAATTTGAGGAAATCTCAATATCACAGCAGCGTCCGTCACATTTTCAAGCATGACAATCTCTATCTAGAAATTATTCCCCGCGAGAGTCTGGGACTGAACCAGGAACACCTGTGGCAGCAGATTAGTGACTAATCACCAAGTCAAAAATACAAAATAATTACAAAGGGATGCATCTCATTAACTTTACGATGATGCGTCTGGGCAACTACAGACACCAGGTTAGCTTTCCTAATACAGCAATGTTATCAAAGCTCTCCGGTTCAGTTAACATAATAGGAGTAAAAACTGTATCTTACTTTCCAAATGTTCACGTGCTCATTCAGTGTGTTTTTTTTCTGAAGGTCNCATAATAGGAGTAAAAACTGTATCTTACTTTCCAAATGTTCACGTGCTCATTCAGTGTGTTTTTTTTCTGAAGGTGAGCCACTATCCAATAACCAAAATTTCACTGTGCCACTTGCATACTTTTGCTTTCTTTTGTAATGCAGTTTCAGCAATACTGGGGATATGGGTCATGAACACCCCAGGTGAGTTCTCCTTGGGNTTGCTTTCTTTTGTAATGCAGTTTCAGCAATACTGGGGATATGGGTCATGAACACCCCAGGTGAGTTCTCCTTGGGCGAGGAAGGTATCTGGATGCTTGAAATGTCATGGCAGTACCCTGCGGTAAATATACAAGTCTGATTGTAACTATAGAGGGTACAAAGCTTCAACCACTAGGCAGGTTAATGGACTATTGAGCATTCAGGCCACTGAAGGCCAAAACTTGGAATTTAAAGGAGCAGAAATACCAAGAATAGTAAAGGTTGGGGTACAGCAACAGTGGGGCTGAATTTCTCCACCCACTTCCCTCCACTGTGGTTGGTGCATCCTTGGGCTGTGGGTGGAAGAGGGGTGGGGGAATAGTTGCACTTCTGGCCCCGACAATCTACAAGTGCTATGGATTAGTAGTGACAAATTAAGGGGTTGGACAAATGGTGGGCGTGGTTGACTTAAAGNGACAATCTACAAGTGCTATGGATTAGTAGTGACAAATTAAGGGGTTGGACAAATGGTGGGCGTGGTTGACTTAAAGGAGAAGTAGACTTGGAGGGTTTCCGTACCCTGAGAAGGGTCGTTGTAATGATGGGTGTCACTTCTCCGGCACTAACCTATACAGTCAGTAGAGGTGGGGGCAAAAGACCCAAGGATAGTGCATCCTGGCCAGACCACTGGTGAGTCTGAGTGCGAGGGTCTCAGATCAAAGTAGAAAGATATGGAAGGCACATGGGAGGGCCACACAAGGGCCTCGTGTGGCCAACTGTTGTGTTATCCTGAGATTACGTGCAATGATCAGGTGTATCTCCATACACGTCCATGGAGGCCATCACAAGTGAATAATGGCCCAATGGCTGGTGCTTGGGTGATGTAAAACCCATCTAGTTTCTATTATTAGTAATACTTCTGAAATAATATTTCTCTACCAAAGTATACAATTCATCAATGTGAGTACCATTACTGTTGAGCAGTTTCCAAGAAACCAACTTCAGGTCTAGTTGGCATTGCTATTTCCCTGCTACAAGTTTGTTTAATACCTGGTACCTCGCTTCATTTCTCTCAACATTAATCGTCCCAGAACATGCAACAAGTGTTTGAAGCAATATGGGCCAGGTAATGTAGTTAGCAGAAATTTCTGGTTTAGCACTACCAGGGACAAGGCAAACTTCTCTTCACATCAGTACAGTGTAATCCCTCCTACCTCTCACTGTGAATATGTACATTACATATAGCATTGACCCATTCAATTATGGTTATAGCTCCAGTGTTTCTTACGGTTTACTTCCCATGTCTTGACAAACAGCAATGTTCATAGTCCAATATTCACAATAAAAACTTTGGTCACAAACTTCCCCACCAAGATAGCCCAAACAACTACAACCCATTCCAGGCTTAAATCCCCCCATGATCTCCTCAATGCACCTACAAGAAGCCAGACCTGAAAGACTTATTCCCACTACCACTCCTCAAATCCCAACCCAAGAAAGCAACGTCACCACAGAAGTTGAAGAAGATTCACCATCCCAAGAGGTATCTGAAGAATAAAATCTAAACACATATGGTATGGATGTATGAATGTCCGGCAAGGAACAAATACAAAAATGGCTGCTTGAAATCACCGTTTAATTAATATATATTCGTACAAACTGTATACACACATTTGAACGGGTACGTATCGTACGTGTACGAGCTGTTTAACATCATTCAAAGTAGTCTCCGAGGTTGTCCACGGTTCGTTGCCAGCGATGAGACAGACATCGTCACAGCATTTCGACGAGAGGTGGCGCATATTGATGGATCTCATTCAGCCGATTGTATTTCCCGTCTGCCACTTTTACCTATATATAGTACATTTCCTGTGTTGGATCATTTTCGGGAGATTAACAATAGTTTCCATGACTTCTGAATCGGCCCTCGTGTGTATATATATATATGTGTATATGCACACATATATATACACATATATACACACGTTGCCTTCAAAGGGCTCTTCGAAGCAGACATCAAGGTCCTGTTACATTTTTCCTCGTTTATTGTTCAGAACAATGTATTTAAAACAAAATTTACACAGTGTTTAAAACATATTAACAATTCTACTTTTAAAATAGAAAGATATAATTGAGGATAATGCACAATTTACACGTACGCCGAATAGACACTACGGAAAGCTGGAACAGCCTGTGTTCCTAAAATTTCGGCGTATATTTCATTCCACGCGGTTTACTGTTTGACACGTTGGACACCTACAGTTTCATGGTTTATCAACGTACATTAACGTGATGGTCTACATTGATTAAATTTCTTTATCTGCAATGAAATACATGAAAATTAAAATTATCAATATTATTTTATAAATTTTTAAAACAAACGTAGTTAAAAAAATTATCGATATGTTGCACTAATCATAAAATGTATTTGGAAAGATAAAATAAAAACAGTGAAAAGAGAAAATTTTTTAACTTGAAAAATTAGTATTAAAAATATTATCGAACCTTCATTTTAGTTAACTATACTTCCGAAGCGGCTGTGGTAGCTGAGCGGTTAGCCTGCCCACCTCCCACCAAGGCGAACCGGGTTCAATCCCCGACTGGGTCACCCCCGAACTTTCACATGTGGGAATCGTGCCGGACGATGCCCCTCGTTGGCGGATTCTCTCGGATATCCCCCATTTCCCCCCGCCCTTTCATTCCGGCGTTGCAACATACTCACCTCAATAACCTTCATTAGATCTCAAGACCTCACTGTTAAGAGCCGCCCAAATCTCTTAGTTCACTATACTTCCGAACAAAAGTAAGACATTAAGTATTTAAATAGCGCTATACAAAGTGATATCTATATGAAATGTGGTATCACAAATGTGTTTGTCATATATTTCGGAAAACTGGTATGTATAATTATCGTTGTAACACCGAGAGCAGCGTCTTTTTCATCGGGCTACTGGAACGAGAAGACCACTGAAGATGGGTGTGTCCGGCCGTCGTTAACCGCCTCCTAGAATTAGCCTCCGGAAACATGAACAAGGTGGGGACTTTCCAATTAGACTGTACTAGTAATGGCGTGAGGTAACAATATTTAATATAATTAATTAGCATCTTGGTATACCATTTAAAGCTCCCCCGATCAATAGTCACGTAAGTAGTTATTGTATAATCCTTATGTTCAATAAACCTCATCTTATACTGCTGTGCTCTATATAATCATGGCTCATTATTGAGCTACGCCCTTAAACACTTTCAGGTGTGAATGACTCAAAGCTCATTCAAAATGACATCTTTATCTACAAAATATTTTTAATCGATTTTGGGATGCCATAAATTAATTTTAACTTTAGGGCACTCAAATAGCCAATTAACACAGCACTAGATAGAGAGGTTCAATGATTACACTAAAATATAACGTTTAGTTTTTTAATTTGAGTCTATTCAAGCTGCCACGCACATTATTTCGTTATATTATAAATAATATGAACATGCATTTGTTCATATGTACTTTTGAAAGAAAATATTATTGGTAAAACATTTACTGCGAAGCTGTCCATGGCAATCAAATATTGAGAGGTTTCTGTTGTTAGGAATACATTAATTTCATTCGAGCGTGTGTTGGTTACCTAAATAATATAAAACAATTTTGGAAACAAAAAATACAACAATCAATATTTTATTCTGACTTCTTGCTCTTTATTTATTATAGGCACTGGTTGAATAATGATAGACAAATTTGACGAATTAATCAAGAAAGCGTGCATTTGTGCAAGTCATGCTTTGATGGCCAGCTTTTAATATGTGGTTTCTTTAGANCAGGTTTCTGTTGTTAGGAATACATTAATTTCATTCGAGCGTGTGTTGGTTACCTAAATAATATAAAACAATTTTGGAAACAAAAAATACAACAATCAATATTTTATTCTGACTTCTTGCTCTTTATTTATTATAGGCACTGGTTGAATAATGATAGACAAATTTTACGAATTAATCAAGAAAGCGTGCATTTGTGCAAGTCATGCTTTGATGGCCAGCTTTTAATATGTGGTTTCTTTAGATTCAGGTACTGAAATTTAAATCAGACCTATTGCTGTGTAATTTACCTTAATTAAATATTTCAGAAAATTCTATTTATGCATGTCCTTGGTTTATCATTCTTGTTTGATGGCTTCCATCGTGAGGTTCACTAACACCACAAGAAAATTTTTAAATGCCGAAAAAAAAGAACAAAAAAGTAAAAATATCCAACAAACTATTTTGGCATGGCTTGTATTTACCATTTAACTATTAACACGACGAAATTCATTAACAACAACCAATTCATTAAGACAAATAGTTAAATATTTCTAAAAGAGTTAAAAAAAAATTCTTCTAAAATGTATAAATTGCATTCGCTTTACACCCAATACGAGCTCGGAAAGAATTCAAAGACATAAAATCATAAAAAAAACATTTAGTTAAAAATTTAGTTATTAAAATATATTATAGTTTTTGGAACAGCTGCAGTAAAAACTGTAGGACTTCATTTCGACCCATGAAAAAAAGACGCTTTAAATTATTTTTAAAAATCTTTAAATAGAAATAGAATTATAAAAATTATTTAGAACATTAATCATAAACCTTTTGTGTCAGGCCACGTTTTCAACTACCACCATAAAAATTGTTGGATTTTTCATTTTTTTTTTATTGCTAGTTGCGCTTAGTTTAGACCGAACGATGTTCGACTGCATACTGGTTCTGCCTACCTGTGTCAGTGCTTATATACATACAACTTGGTAATTCTCGACCTCCCACTCCGGCTGTTTTTCCACCACTCAAGCCGGAGACATCACAGTTTATTACCATATTTAGCTGCCACGAGATAAATATTTTTGTACACATGTATATATAATAGGCGGCTCGTGGCTCCCATACCAACCAACTTCCTAAAAATCCAAATTGCATCTCCAAGCTCAAACTTAAACTTACGACGAGAATACAAAACTGGATTAGGAGAAATAGCAATAACAGAATTAGAAGTAGCAACTATTTCATTAATTGCAAAAGTCTTCCAACATATAATGTCTTTTGAATCAATCTGACTGAAATAATTAACACCAGACACAGTACTGTTGTGAGGATGTATTCTCGTCGTAAGCTTAAGTTTGAGCCAGGATATGCGATTTGGATTTTTACAGTATGGATGATCATATAAAAAACATTTAATTCGTCCTGAAATTTGGAAATTTTTATTTCAGTTTACTGGTTTCGTCGCACTTAAAACGTATATTATACTTCCTTTTGCTTTACTGATTGAGAATACGTATGGCATTNCCTTTTGCTTTACTGATTGAGAATACGTATGGCATTTTCGGAAATCTATTTTACTATTTGTTTCATAATTCGTGTTTCACCTATCGTTTCGTCACAACTAAAGCTACAGCATTTATCGGAACTCTTATGTGGGAATTAACATAGATGGTGCGCAGTTGTCGNGTTTCGTCACAACTAAAGCTACAGCATTTATCGGAACTCTTATGTGGGAATTAACATAGATGGTGCGCAGTTGTCGTTATATAAATTCATGAGTGAAGTTCAATGCCTCACGATGAGAGTTCACTAACAGAGAGACCATGCACATATTAGCTGGATGAATCTCACCATTCTGAAATTAAGTGAATAATANAGTTCACTAACAGAGAGACCATGCACATATTAGCTGGATGAATCTCACCATTCTGAAATTAAGTGAATAATATGACAGTTGACATCGCAGCGTGCATACTTGTGCAATTACGTACAACCTGTGTGCAGCAAAATGTGCTAAGCAGTCGATGCCTACAGAATAGCACTCCGATCTGTTAAAACAAAGCCGCGTTTTTTGTTTACAAGAAATCATATTCGCAAGAATTGTTCTGAAACAAAAATATTTTACCCCATGTGTCATTATTTCTATGGCGGTAACTGTAGCATGCAGCACTGTGCAATTTACAAGCATTTCCCAGTCTGTTTTAATATAGTNATTATTTCTATGGCGGTAACTGTAGCATGCAGCACTGTGCAATTTACAAGCATTTCCCAGTCTGTTTTAATATAGCTTTTTTTTCGTTTAGATATTTGGAGATATGAACTAGACCGTTTATGAATCACTCATGAATAATTTTCGGTTTTTGTGGAAACCATAAGTCTATGGCCACCCACCANGAACTAGACCGTTTATGAATCACTCATGAATAATTTTCGGTTTTTGTGGAAACCATAAGTCTATGGCCACCCACCATTACGTTCAGATTGTCTGATAATACGCAGTCAATTTTCTCATATCCTTCGATTTATTTCTATAAATGGAGCCAAATATCACAACAATTCCGTCTGTGGGATGTATGGTAATGTTGGATGTTTCGCGATCTCCAACATAACAATCTCCGATGTCAGGGTCGTTATATTGGCAAGGCTCGTGTGTATGGTACAGTATTAGTTTGTGCTTCTGATAACTATTTTTAGATCACTTTTTTGGTCCACAGTGAAAGAAAGATTATTTATGTCCTGGGCCGACCCACGTTCTGAATGTCTTCATTAATATTCAAAATATGTGACGTTTCGCATATTACATCGTAAAAAAATACGTCCCACGATTTATAGTTAATAAAATAACTGTAAAATATTTAAGAAGACTGTAAATCAATTTATTAAAAAAATACGTATTTCACTATTTTGTCATGAACTCTAAGCACTTGCACCACCATGCACGCTCACTCACTCGCACACACAAAATATGAATGATTTGAAAATACATCGAGTACAAAAAATTAAATTAGCAAACATTACTGAAAACAATGGAAAATTATAGTTATTTCGCTGACTCAGATGGACAGTTTACCAGTGAGTTTGATTTGTTGTATTTGTTGACTGTTGCTTCTCCAATCAGGACGCGTAAAGAAACTAAATTTCAGCTCACTCTATTAACACTGATTAAAATCAGCTAAGTTTTATGACGTCCAGGTTGTGAGAAAATATCTATTTTGAAATAAGAAATGTTCCTTTTACACGATTCGTGATCACTCGTTTAATACATATGTTAATTTTGCATTCTCATGAAAACTGCAAGGCTTAATAACCGAGGTGATACATATTTCAGTAANTTTAATACATATGTTAATTTTGCATTCTCATGAAAACTGCAAGGCTTAATAACCGAGGTGATACATATTTCAGTAAAAAATTAAGTTTTCCGCACATTTGTGTAAGGAGAGTTCGTGCGAAAACAACGTCGTTAAAAAATGCAGGCGGCAGCGGCTGGTGTTTATAGGAGAGTAGATTACTAGCAGCCGGCGTGCTCTGCGCCCTGAAAACTAAGCAGAGCTCGCGAAACTTGTAATTAGTGGACTTAAATGTGTGATCCTCGAGCGGCGCCGAGACTAGCACAAGTTCCAGGGCCTGCTTCGCCCCTGCGTTCAGCCCCCGGAGATGATTATGCACAGTTTGTGCCGGGAGTTTACCAACCGGGGATTAACTCGCACAGCTGCAGCTAAACAGTCATTCGCGGCCCGATATTAGAACTCGCGGCCCCGAAACGTGGATTCACTTTCCCGATGGGAGATCCAGGGAAGGGCACGTTGGAGCTTAAAAAAAAAAAGAGAAGCAAAAATTCATTAAAAGCGTCGGCAGAACGTTATTTATTGAGGGATTTAAAGTGCTCGATACTTTTTTTTTGTCTCCTCCCCAAAAGCGCGGCTTACTTGGCCGCTCGTGTAACAGCCGGTAATAAATTTTGGAAAGACAACAGTAAACTGGGAGAATAAAAAGGTTATTCCTCAGTTACCTCGCGCTCTGCAGCGAGGACCCACCACGTCATTTGCCGGGGGGAGAATTAGTTCGCCCCTGTTTGTCTCCCCCGAGCGAGGGGTAGCTCCCAACCCCGCGTAGCGNCATTTGCCGGGGGGAGAATTAGTTCGCCCCTGTTTGTCTCCCCCGAGCGAGGGGTAGCTCCCAACCCCGCGTAGCACCAGCGAGGGGTTGAGATGAGCTCGCCTGGAAACTTAATTATTGGAAGGCGAGGGGTGAGCGCACTTGATTTCCGAACCAATCCAATCCATCGGCCCGCATCGATTTGCCGGGACTGCCTCCGTCCTCTTCGCACTAACGCACGTAACCCCTCTATCCAATTCACTCACTCTTTCTCTCTCTCTCTCAGTCTTCCCCGCACAGCAGCCTATTGAGGGGGCAGTCTCGCGGAGGGGAGATGTGGCTCAAATTGCTGTTGTGCGATGTTTACCCCGCGTGCGGTTTCAGCACTTGCCGTTGTCTCCGAAGCGGAGTATTGTGCTCGCTTCACCACTTGCACGAGGAATAGGAAGAACACGTGGTCCGTTTGGCTTCCACAACTATCTACCCGCCACGTCACACCACAATATTTATTCCTCTGCCTCATTTATTTTTATATCCCCCTTTCTTTATCCCCTCAACGCACACATTAATTTTTCAGTACAGGTGTTGCAAAATATGAGAATTTTTGATGTGAACAGTACCTATGAATTTATTATAACAGCTGGCACTTTGTAGCATATGGAAAAATTTTCAATGGCTCCATGGCTCAAGGAACAATTAAAGATAAACTATTTGGTGACTCAGTAGCAGCTAGTAGCATTGCCCAGGGAAATGCTATGTACGTTAATTTTTTATTGATTTTATAATGTATTTATTTACACGATATTGTACGCTGTACAGTAAGAACAAAGCAATGAAAGTTAAAGAGTAGCATGCACGCCAGCGCAAATCTAACGCTCTTCTACATTTCGGACGTAAGGAAAAAGCTGTTGGAAACAGAGAGAATAATAAAAGGAAGGAACTGAATTACGGGGAAACTAACCAAAACGTTACTGTACGTACTGGCGCTAGCTTCTAGACTTGTACAGTGCAGACCATGATTTTACCTATTCTGCAACATGTAAAACGTGAACGAGTATACTCGGGATAATATGGTAAGGAGTTAAATTCTAATAATTCTCAATTTACATGACTTTTAGCTTGGAAGCAAGCACCCAGACTTGTTACATTATCTTGATAGGTACAAAATATAATTTATGTGCTATGCATTCATTACTTGTCAGCATGTGAATTACAGTATCGTTGGTTGTCACATTTTAGTACGTCCACCTCCTACACACGTTTACATGCAAAAAGAAGTTTCTTTTTGTCGTCCTTATGACTGCTTCCGTCCGTTTGACTGTACCCGCCTTGCAGGGCTCTACAAATGACGCCTACATATTTGCAAACATACCGCCAGGAATTAAAATATAGTAAAGCAATCTATCCAGAATATAATAAAAGTCTTTGCCGTGACCAAGGTCCTTTTAGTGAAAATCATTACTACAGAATTAACTGCGAGAACAGAGTTTCCTTGATAATTTCGTTGTTATTGTGCTCAAGGTGTGACCAGTTCAACCGACGTCCTTTCGATAGCCAAAATAAGTTTCTTAATATATGTCGTCTTAAAATCTATACGTGGCGTAATGTGGGGAAAATTAAACAGAACTAGGCTAGTTATCCTGTAAAAATAAACGGAACTATGCATTTACTAGATTTCGTGAGCAGACTGTATATAAGTAAACAATCTCAATTATTGTAACTACATAGACACCGAAGAAAAAAGTAAACAAACGAAGATAGACAAGAAATGTTCATCTCGAGAGGAGTCGAGTTGAACAAATGTTCTCAACTATCCTGCCCCAGTTTATTGGGTAATTACACTGCAGCCTCCCCAATGTCCCCCCTTATAATCTCATGGGTTTTTTCTCCGCTTTTCTCTCTTTTGGAGCATTTAACTCCTGTTCTTTGTTTTTTCCTCTTTCCTCCCGTCCCTTCTCGCCAGTCCGTCTGAATAATTATCCAATCAGAAGATTCCATGAGTGATGTGGGAAGGATCACGGAAGGCCGGCTGCACAGAGAAGGAGGGGAGGGGTCTGTGGTGGGGGAGGTNGAAGGAGGGGAGGGGTCTGTGGTGGGGGAGGTGGAGTGGGAGAGGGAAGTGAGGGGTGGAAGGAAGAAATATGGCAGCCGTAACTCGGGCTTGAACCTGAGTGGAGATACGATANCCCGCGTGCGGTTTCAGCACTTGCCGTTGTCTCCGAAGCGGAGTATTGTGCTCGCTTCACCACTTGCACGAGGAAGAGGAAGAACACGTGGTCCGTTTGGCTTCCACAACTAATCTACCCGCCACGTCACACCACAATATTTATTCCTCTGCCTCATTTATTTTTATATCCCCCTTTCTTTATCCCCTCAACGCACACATTAATTTTTCAGTACAGGTGTTGCAAAATATGAGAATTTTTGATGTGAACAGTACCTATGAATTTATTATAACAGCTGGCACTTTGTACCATATGGAAAAATTTTCAATCGCTCCATGGCTCAAGGAACAATTAAAGATAAATTATTTGGTGAGTCAGTAGCAGCTAGTAGCATTGCCCAGGGAAATGCTATGTACGTTAATTTTTTATTGATTTTATAATGTATTTATTTACACGATATTGTACACTGTACAGTAAGAACAAAGCAATGAATGTTAAAGAGTAGCATGCACGCCAGCGCAAATCTAACGCTCTTCTACATTTCGGACGTAAGGAAAAAGCTGTTGGAAACAGAGAGAATAATAAAAGGAAGGAACTGAATTACGGGGAAACTAACCAAAACGTTACTGTACGTACTGGCGCTAGCTTCTAGACTTGTACAGTGCAGACCATGATTTTACCTATTCTGCAACATGTAAAACGTGAACGAGTATACTCGGGATAATATGGTAAGGAGTTAAATTCTAATAATTCTCAATTTACATGACTTTTAGCTTGGAAGCAAGCATCCAGACTTGTTACATTATCTTGATAGGTACAAAATATAATTTATGTGCTATGCATTCATTACTTGTCAGCATGTGAATTACAGTATCGTTGGTTGTCACATTTTAGTTTACGTCCACCTCCTACACACGTTTACATGCAATAAGAAGTTTATTTTTGTAGTCCTTATGACTGCTTCCGTCCGTTTCACTGTACCCGCCTTGCAGGGCTCTGCAAATGACGCCTACATATTTGCAAGCATACTGCCAGGAATTAAAATATAGTAAAGCAATCTATCCAGAATATAATAAAAGCCTTTGCCGTGACTAAGTTCTTTTTAGTGAAAATCATTACTACAGAATTAACTGCGAGAACAGAGTTTCCTTGATAATCTCGTTGTTATTGTGCTCGAGGTGTCACCAGTTCAACCGACTCCCTTTCGATAGCCAAAATAAGTTTCTTAATATATGTCGTCTTAAAATCTATACGTGGCGTAATGTGGGGAAAATTAAACAGAACTAGGCTAGTTATCCTGTAAAAATAAACGGAACTATGCATATACTAGATTTCGTGAGCAGATTGTATACAAGTAAACAATTTCAATTATTGTAACTACATAGACACCGAAGAAAAAAGTAAACAAACGAAGATAGACAAGAAATGTTCATCTCGAGAGGAGTCGAGTTGAACAAATGTTCTCAACTATCCTGCCCCAGTTTATTGGGTAATTACACTGCAGCCTCCCCAATGTCCCCCCTTATAATCTCATGGGTTTTTTCTCCGCTTTTCTCTCTTTTGGAGCATTTAACTCCTGTTCTTTGTTTTTTCCTCTTTCCTCCCGTCCCTTCTCGCCAGTCCGTCTGAATAATTATCCAATCAGAAGATTCCATGAGTGATGTGGGAAGGATCACGGAAGGCCGGCTGCACAGAAAAGGAGGGGAGGGGTCAGTGGTGGGGGAGGTGGAGTAGGAGAGGGAAGTGAGGGGTGGAAGGAAGAAATATGGCAGCCGTAACTCGGGCTTGAACCTGAGTGGAGATACGATANGGAGAGGGAAGTGAGGGGTGGAAGGAAGAAATATGGCAGCCGTAACTCGGGCTTGAACCTGAGTGGAGATACGATATAGGAATTGGATGCGAGGGTGAGATACGGCTAGTTTTTTTTTACGCGGGGTGAAAAAAAAAAGGTGGTGGGACTTTCTGTGGGAAATGGGAACTACGAAGCACGGGGCGAAAGGGTCAGGCCCACTGGAAGAAGGGAAGAAAGGGAAGGGGAGATACTGTTTTCTCCTTTTTTTTGGACATAAAAATCCTGAAGGTTTTACGAACGTTGGATATATCCGTATATCGGTGCTACGGTAACATAACNTTTTTTTGGACATAAAAATCCTGAAGGTTTTACGAACGTTGGATATATCCGTATATCGGTGCTACGGTAACATAACCGCGACTAGGGGTCAGCCGAATCTCGTAGAAATAAAGAGGCGATGTCATACGNATATCGGTGCTACGGTAACATAACCGCGACTAGGGGTCAGCCGAATCTCGTAGAAATAAAGAGGCGATGTCATACGTCATGCCGCTGTTGTTCCCAGGTCTTTATGGAACGTAACGTGACTGAGGTGTAGGACCATTTTACAGGATACGTGTTGTACAGCCACACTCTAATGCTACTGCTCAAGAATTCACGGCGTGTTGTTATTATGCGGAGTTCAGTGTCCAACGAAAGGTTGAAATGAGATAATTTTTGTTAGTTATCCTTTAAACCCAAATAAGTGATATCAATCAGTGAAATAACATTCTNAGGTTGAAATGAGATAATTTTTGTTAGTTATCCTTTAAACCCAAATAAGTGATATCAATCAGTGAAATAACATTCTCTGAATGTCAGTTGATAAGTTACTGCAGACTGGCAAATCAAGGAAATGAACTGGGAACAAGTGACTTACGGCAACGNCTGAATGTCAGTTGATAAGTTACTGCAGACTGGCAAATCAAGGAAATGAACTGGGAACAAGTGACTTACGGCAACGGAATTCTCGACATTCAGTGGGAATCACATATAAATCAATGAAATTCAGTCATCATATTAAAAATCTATCAGGCACTGATTATGAGTCGCTCTATTTTCACGGTTTTCACTGATTTGGCTCAATTCTCACTATTTCAGATTTAGAGTGTATCGAGTATATGTTAGTGATATTCAAATATTTAATAATATTATCTGTTTTATGATAATTTACCGTGGAGTACTTAAGTTGATTATCATCCCGTTAACGTTAAGAGTTGCGGTAGCCACGGAGGGCTCGTCAGGCAAGTAATTACGAGAAGTTCAGTTCGCTGTCAGGCATTATTAGGACGATTAAAACTTGGCAAATCTTCGTATTAAAATTATGACGTTCCCCTGCACGGACTTCTAAGGACGCCGTTTTACGTCCGCATTTGCCCCAAACTGTTTTTCGGAAACTGTCTTTATAAGAGTTGACACTTTCCCGTAGTAAATCAAAATACCTGGCTATAAACAGTCTTGAAGTGGCGACAGTAACAGTTGAAACTAAGGAATAAGCGGGATTTTTATGGTTCCACACGTATACTCTATAACATTATCAGGCTGGGAACGTATTTACCTCACAGATGAGGTTGATTGTGCTTNCATTATCAGGCTGGGAACGTATTTACCTCACAGATGAGGTTGATTGTGCTTCGTATTGTGTACTCACCCTTTCACCAGCAGAACTGTCAAAATCACGCAGTTCAAGAGTGGCGTGGAAGATATTTACGTCTGGTTTACCAAAAGACTCGAGCTTTTATAAGAAAACACTGCGGATAACTTGAATATTTTTTTATATTAAAATTAGATCAGAATAAGTGTATTGTAATTTAAAAACTTGTATTTCTTAAGATCAAATTTACGTTGTTTTGATAGCGTTGTTGGCAAAATAAAAGTACGTTATTATGACTAAGAAAGTTGTTATGGTGCAGCTGGCATGCACACACTATCCTACGATTATGTGCGTTATACTCTACTCCTTATTCTATGGTTATATATTCAGTAGGGCCAAGTTATTAAAATTGAACAATGTTATCAACTCATATCGATTAGGTAAGTAAAGTTTAACATTAATTAACCCATGAATGTGGAATTGACTAAAAACCAGTGGAATTTTTGTTAAATTATATACTTGTATTTACTGAAATATTCAGCTGGCTATCAGTGATTGCCATGTAGCAATTTTTCAATGCTTTGTGAAAAAAAAAATTATTTAGAATTATTTTTATACAGCTGTTTTGTTAAAGTGCGTGGANTGTATTTACTGAAATATTCAGCTGGCTATCAGTGATTGCCATGTAGCAATTTTTCAATGCTTTGTGAAAAAAAAAAATTATTTAGAATTATTTTTATACCGCTGTTTTGTTAAAGTGCGTGGAATTTAAAATGAACATAAAATATAAACAATGTCTCGTATAAAATAGGAATTGAATTTGCACACAAACTTAGGTCTGGAAACGACACTTTTTGGGTGCGTTCGAANTTCTGCGTGGTCCTGAAAGTGAAAAAAGTATTGACAAGGAAACATTTTTAGTCTTTTGAATAGGCGAAACGAAAAATGTCAGACTTGTTTAAGAAGAATATGTATTCAGTGGTGCATAGATAAAAAAAAAAAAAAAAAAAAAAAAAAATTAAAGTTTTGCAAAATAGAGCCAACTTTCGGAAATAATAACTTTTATATCAGAAGCTACTATGTTATCACTCTAAATAAAGGGAATCTAACACAAAAATTGTTACAATTATCCAAGTCTGTGGGAACAGCCAGGCTGTTTAAGAGATGGAGGATTTAATTAAATAAAAGCGCTAAAAATAATTGCTTAATTTATTAACAAACAATCCAAAACATACTCTTAATATCTAGTCAATAATGTCTATCACTTNTGCTTAATTTATTAACAAACAATCCAAAACATACTCTTAATATCTCGTCAATAATGTCTATCACTTACTTTGTTTAGCTAAGATTTACATAAGTGTACGTTACCTCACTGAAATTAACACAATCCAATATTTAAAACAAGTCTCTGTAAACGGTTTTCTAGCATATAATGAATTACTATTGAAATTGTTTATTTAATATCTGACACTTCCAGTATTTACAATCAAGTCTCTGTCACTCTCCTATTCAGACCCATATAGTTTCAATCCAGATATCACCAGTCTTTCCTGTCTGGAACGTTGTGGAGCGCCCCGAACGCTGCTGTTCATATCCGCATTCTACTAGTCGGATAACTCACCCCCCCCCTCCCCTCCACCAGCGCTCTCGCACTCTCGCTCGTAGATGCCAAACACACACTCTTCCGCCTCAGTCTCAAACACCAACACCATCGTCCACCGCTGGTGCTCTTCTTTGTTCACCGTTCGCCGCACTTCGCGAGATGACTATCAAAGACCCTAGACCCACCGGCTGTCGGTGCGCCCAGACCGAGAACATTCTTCTGATTGCACCGAGGGAGGTGATGACTAGAAAGTTCGTGCAATAGCCAGCAGCTACTGACCCCTCCAGCAGGAGAAAGAGGTGGTGACACCTGTTCAGGTCAGCTGTGGCTGGCGACGTACAGGGTCCACCTTGGGAAGGGGCTTGGGAGAAGGCGGGTCGAGTCATGGTGACCTAGCCACTGCTGCACCGAGAATGGTCGCGCCTGCTCACTGCGGGAGGGAAGACAGTTCACGCGTAACAAAAAATGCTAATAATGTACCAAGAAAAATATATATAGACCCAACTATGCATCAGCTATCCAAGGAAAAACCAAAAGCCGACAATAGTTGCCTAGTATAATGGTAATTACATCAAATTTTACCTTAATTATATATTCATATATATTATATATTTATTTCCCTTTGGTATTATTGGATGTTTATCATTTGCCTTCTCTTGATAGTTAGGCTTGAATGGTAACTTGTATGAATGGGTAAAACGTATGTTTAAATATTGATATTTTTTCAATAAATATACACTATTTACTTTATAATTATAGCAAATGTTACTGTGAAAAGTTTAAGCTATCAGTACTGCATGTAATAATCAACTATTAAATTATACTCTAAATGTATTTATGATTTAACTGAGTTCGGATTTTCATGGTGATAAAAAACACACATATATAAACGTACATGTGTGCACTTTTCATTAAGTTTCGACTTATCATAAAATATATGGTCCTATTGCGAAATAAACTGAATCAGCACTTGCGTGTAACTACCGTATGGATTAGTGCTTTTTCTTTTAATTTTGTCGGCCTTCATGGCGCCGGTGTCTGAGGTCGACTGGTATATAACCCCGGAAAATCATGGATTATAAAATTTTATCACTGCAGTTTTAAATGCTTGTTCAATTGGTTATTTCCATTAACCCAAAATTGCCACGTTTGCTTTCCAATTATTTTCGGTACAACACACGAATGTATAAATCTTATCCTAAAGTGCGTGAGTTTAAATAGTACATGATAATTAACGAAATAAATTTTTTTTGTCCTTTTAATTGCGACTAGGCCATTTTTCTGAATGACGGGAGAATACTGAACCATAAATATTCTGTCCACGCATCCATTTAAGAAAACCCATTTTTCCCGTGCGTAAATAAAAATGTTAGACATACTTTTTCTTATCACTTTTGATAATGATCGGTTGCGTACGGAAATTACGGGAGTCAAATTTTTTTGTTTACTTTTTATAGAGAAATGACTACTCTGTTATTTCGCATATCTAATAATTTGAATTTACTCAACATTGTGGTGAAATAGTATCCTCCCACGTGTTTAATTGTTTACATGTGAACTGAGTTGGTATATTTTAATTTTATCACATTTGTTTGATTTAATTACGTTTCATTTAGTTTGGTTAGAAATGTATCTTTAGAACAACCTCTCTTAAAATTATTTATAATTTTATTTTCTTAAGTATTATAATTTTTCTCCATATTGCAGTTTATATTCAGTGATAGAAATTAATGTAATTTTATTTTCTCATTGCAGCAGCTTATTTTAAAACTTATGTACGTAAGTTTATTTTTGCACTTAAGACTAAGTTTGTGATAAGGGGATATGACGTTATCTTAGATATTTTTTCGGTTCATCGACTTCATGTGTGAACCCCGAGACTCTCAAATCAGACATGTTGGAAGGCAGTCCACAGCAATTTTTGTACTGCGATTTTTTTTAGTGAATTTTGCCAAGACTGCCCAGCACAAGCTTAGGAGAGGTGTTGAGAGGCGCCTCAAAGTTCTATAAATGTGCGTGGACAAGCAAGAATCCTGAAACGCCAGATTTTATATTTTGAGCGGGTTTTATTTAACCGACGCTACCGAATCCACTTCGGAAGGATGAGTATTCCTAAAGACGTAAGCCACCATCTTGTCATCATACAGCCATGCATTTTTCGGTCTCTCATCAAGAGTAAAATTATTTCCGGAATTTATTACCAATATTTTATTTGGAAGATTAACAGTTTTATCTACTTAGGACTTTCCAGAATCTGAGATTTTAATTATATTATGCGCACTAGTCGAGGTGTAATAATTTCCACCATATTAATTTGAGACACTGATAATTAAATTTCACTGAAGACAGAAATTTCTGCATCAGTTATGTTGTCACATAAATTGAAATTTAAAATGGGTCAAGATAAGAGAGGTGATAGTCAAATTGATTTTAATATTATAATATGACTAACTCAGTTGCAGTACAAAATTCCCTAACTTTAGATATATTTTCATTGTAATTTCCACGGTAACTTCAGTTTTTCATTTGCAACTACGTAAGATTTAATTTAATAATCCTGTTTTTTCCCACTAAATATGTGTTATTTTAATGTAGTGTCGTCAATAGTTAGCATATTTTATTTGTTACATTAATACAAAGTGTATGAATTATCATGTGCCTAATATTATTTGTGAGTGTTTTCCTGCTTAAATTATTAAGGTGTTATTGCTTTCATCAGTTTCGTTTCCTATATTTTCTGCTGTTTAAAAACTATAAATTGGTAATTTGGTAATGTTTCTTCCCGTGTATGTATTTTCTAAGACGTCGCAGGCACGTGGTGTTGGTTTTCAGATTGCAAGGAGAAGGGAGCCGGCGTCTGGCAAATACTCTTACACACACTGCAAAAGTTCATTATATTTTCAGNTCAGATTGCAAGGAGAAGGGAGCCGGCGTCTGGCAAATACTCTTACACACACTGCAAAAGTTCATTATATTTTCAGGTCCAGTTTTAAATTAATACACACACAGAAATATTTCATTCATATTCTCTCTCATACACACACACGCGCATATATATATAATCACTTTCCCTACAAAGAGAAGCGCGACCAACGTGTAGGCCTGNCTCTCATACACACACACGCGCATATATATATAATCACTTTCCCTACAAAGAGAAGCGCGACCAACGTGTAGGCCTGTAAAGAGGTAGAGAAAATCTTAAAGGATTTTAATGCGTAATTGGCCAGAGCACGAGCCGTATTTTCTTCGCAGTTCGCTACACAATCTACGCGACATGGAAAATGAAGCCGCGTCTGATTACGACTCCAATACAATAAGGGAGCCAGGTACACATACGTACATGGAGGAAGGAACGAGCAGTTGTAACGAAAGCTTAATTAACACGCAGATACGCGAGAATGATGAAAAGGCTAATGAATCGGAAACCAACGTAACGGTAAATGAAAACCCCGTTACAATACTGAGCACTAACACAGCCAAAATAGCTGAAATGAATGTTAAGTTGAGTAAGTTGCGAGTTGAAACTAACCCTACTCGCACACCAACACATTTCAGCGATTTCCGGCAGATCATGACAATTCAGCTCCACTCACAAGCACTATTTTGAATCCGACAGCCACACTATTACATCATCCGGCTAAACAATAGTCGGAAGGGATTCCAGCTTTATCCGGTTGCAATGCTGAAAACCCAGTTATTTACCTCAATAAAATTGANAACAATAGTCGGAAGGGATTCCAGCTTTATCCGGTTGCAATGCTGAAAACCCAGTTATTTACCTCAATAAAATTGAGGAATACGCTAAATTGTTTAGTTTGACAGGCAACGAACTATTGGACTTAGCCTAAAGTCTACGGCTTATTTTTGTTGGGAACTAATCAAATAACTGGCGCACTCGTTAGAGCATTTCAAGCGTGTATTTCTAAATCAGTACAGGAATGATAGAGTACAGGGAAACCTGAGGGCTCTACTACACCTGGACAAGTATGAACCTAAGCGGGGTAAAACTCTCGAACAANTAGAGTACAGGGAAACCTGAGGGCTCTACTACACCTGGACAAGTATGAACCTAAGCGGGGTAAAACTCTCGAACAACATTTCAGTGATGTGTTTGAGAGAACAAGACACTTGAATGCTGCTATGGAAGATGAACTAGCGGAAGTGATTATATCACAGCTGCCACCTAGGTATCAGGACAGATGGGCAAATGGGCCGTTTACTAACTGAACTGATTTTTGCCAACAAATACTTTAGGTCGATCAGTCTGAAAGGCAGAGGCAAGTGCAGTATCGTGATCCTGAGAGATCAGTTATAATTCACACACCACCATTGTACCAGCAGACACACACTAGATCTCAACCAAACCGAGGCAACACTGACAATAATCCTAGGGTACACATTATTCAGTACGACACTGAAGATGAAAAAACGGCGAAATTTGATCAAAGCGGCGTACATGTACAAGGTCAGTTGTACGATGTTAAGGCAGGGAAGAAGCGTGGCAAACGTTATTCACCACGCTACCGTAAGAATAAACGCAACGGTTCTAAAGTTGAGGAAACCTCGCCTAAAACAAATGCGTATGTATGTCGCAGGGACATGAGAAAATCTGAGATTTGATCAAATCCCTAAGGTAGATGATCAATTCACGGAAGATGCTAAAATGACAACTCTGTGGGGTGATTTCTTTAAAGAAAGTAAGTGATTTGATCAAGTCCCTTAACTGTTTTAGTGAAAAGATGTTATACTGTTATACTTGAAGCTGGTAGCCTCATTACCTATAAAAAAATTGCCGGCGAGCCTTGAAATGACCATAACACCAGTAGTGAACCTTCCTGCTGGCGCTGGGGCTCGGCCACGGTGCGTAATCTATGGCTACGCTTTGGGCGAGTCCTGACTTCTTTATTTCATATTTTCACTAAAACAGTTAAGATACTTGATCGAATCACTTACTTTCTTTAGGGAAATCACCCCACAGAGTTGTCATTTTAACATCTTTCGTGAATTGATCATCTACCTTAGGGATTTGATCCAATCTCCGGTTTTATCATCTCCCTGCGATATGTATATACGGACGGCACTGTGCACTGCTTGCCTGGTAGTTATCCAGCAAGTCTGAGTAGGCCAGCTTCTCCTACTGATAAGGTTTCCACCAGTAGTAACCAGAAACACTGGCAAGCACAACCTACTGGTATAGTCCAGCCCGGGGTAACGAATACACCACCGCAGAGTTTTCAAATTAACCAGCAACCAGTACAGCCACGGCATACTGGATCGCAGAGTAATGTGTCAGTACCTACACAAGCTCAGTATTATCATGCAAGCAGTGTAAATGTTAATCAGCGGGGGTATTTCCAACGCAATGATCACTTAAATCCATTGGCTCCTGCATTTACACCTCCTGGTAGAAACAATAATCTTTTCTGCCGCACCAAGTGACAATGTTTCAACATCTATAAGAGCGTTAAACTAGTCAGCGCTAGATTGAGATACGTTACGATGTTCTTCCAAGACATGACGTACCTACAACCACGGAAGACCCGGAGAAGATACGCCAAGAAATGTTAAAATTAGTTCAGAAACGCCTCTACACAGCAGCCGAGAGCCGCAAGAAACACCGCAAAGCAAGTAAGAAACATGTTTTTGCTGTGAATGATTTGGTTCTACGGAGAACGAATCCTGTTAGTTCGTTCTGGTTAGCACGTTACACGTAAGCTGTTTCTTCTATTTGAAGGGCCTTTTCGAATGACAGGTGTCACGAATAATAATTGCTATGAGTTGTCTAGCCTTGGTGGAACACCAGTAGGAAAGTACAATATCACGCAGCTAAAACCGTATCGAAAGCCCAGCTTGAATACACAGTCAACACCTGGCAAAAATTGAATTGAAAATGTCTGTAACGATAGCCAACAGTGATTATCGATGGCTTGTACTGGAATTAATTACGCATCAAGTTAAGACGATTTGCTTAATACGCTATTGAAGAGTCCTGCAAGTGAGGAGAGTTGAGAAATTAATATGTGAATGTACGGCCTATAGAATTATTATGCCATGTTTAGTGCATTATGTTATTTAAGGGATCTATGTTATTTGTTATCTATTTATATCGCCGTATTTATGCTACGCCTTAATTGCTCACGTAATTATACGGTAGACATTACAGCTGCAACGCACTTGATGTGATTCCGTCGCCTGAGTGTAGCTCCCCACTCTATCTTTGTAGGCTATCAAGTTTGATGACTGTCGCCCTTCCTGTATTTTAAGGCTGAAGAGAGCAGTAATTAGATAACGGCTAGAACGTGCTGAAGATTATAGCACGCCCTTGAAAGCAGATAACTCTGTTAACAATACGGCCGGCATTCACTACTCACGGAAGTGTAATAAGAGCCTAACAGCTGTGATGTTACATCACCATGTTAAAGGAAAAATGGAACGAAATTCTGCCAGCTGTGCACCAGATTTTAATGAAGAAGCTATCCAGTCATAACAACAGTAATAACAGCAAATTGAGATCCGACATCCTGTTACTTATACGGCTGGCGCCTTTACAACTGGCAGCAATGTGTGACGCGTGATTTCCAGCCACAGTGTTTAATGCATATAACGATAGTTGCCAGGTGCACAAACCACACTAATAATGATTTCAACATAAAGTGAAATGTAAAGTAATTTTCCAATGAATGCAATTTTAATTGGAAATTATACATTAATTGTACATTTCCTGCAGCCGAAACAGTATTGTCAGTATTTTTCAAAGAAAACATCAAAACTGTGTCGGCACTTGTATAGTGAACTTCACTTGGCAAAACTAAATTTGAAAGTAAGTGGTAATTTGTTTACCTGAATTATCATTTTGTATGGTTATATTTACTGTTGTTAGCTGAAACTTGCATGCAGAAACTGTATAGTGCAGTGGCAGTAACCCCAGTATAGTTTTGTTTACATTCTCAACAGGACATTCTTTAGGTAAATATCTTGGTATCCTAATTTATATGTTAATTTTCACCACACATGTTTTGACAAAGTTTTAATGGCCACACACTAGACAGTTTACTTTATTTTATTTTTACTCCACCAGTATTGAATATGTATAATTGGTAATGTTTATGATATTTTCTCATACCGGTAAAAGTAAAATTGGCAGTTTGTTTTGGCACGGAGTTTGAATGTTAAGTGCATATTTCACTATATGTATGCATGTATAATATATATATATATATAGGTATATATATACACATATCACGCTGTATGTTACGGGGAAACAATATGCGAATTTCTGACATTGAGTATATCAATATTAAAAATACTTTCCTCCCTACGTTCTGATAAAATTGCGCTCAGTACATCGTCCACGGCCTGTGTGAGGTTTTAGTGGAAAAGGGCGGCGTGTTTACGGGATAGTGGGGAGGGGCAGAGGAGAGCTCTCACGGGAGACTTTTAACTATCGGGAGGTCCACACGTGTGGCTGATTTACGGCTCGCTCGTATTTCAAGGTCGGCTGAGCCGAACGACCGTTTGGAGAGGTTTACCGATACACACGCACGCACGCAGGCCGCTTGAGCAGTTGGCGAAGGGGGAGGGGTAAATGGATCCGATCATCTAGGCGAGGGTCATGCTGGAACTCCCGTGCCAGGCGCGGCCTAAGCCGGCAGTCTCGACACGGCGTGAATCGTCTCCCTAACAAGTCATCCACCCATAAACATGTAGCACACGTGATCACACTCGCACACGTCCACATTGATCGCGATGCGCCACATCGATGGAATGTCGGCTTTCAAGTNCGTCTCCCTAACAAGTCATTCACCCATAAACATGTAGCACACGTGATCACACTCGCACACGTCCACATTGATCGCAATGCGCCACATCGATGGAATGTCGGCTTTCAAGTTTAAGCCTTGGGTAGCCCGCTTGTACTTTGCTATAGTGTTTTCCTTGCACTTTAGGGAATGATGTCCATAGCATGTTTGAATAACTTTACTTTCTTCTCACGTATTGTGCAAGATTACCGCATCTTATGATAAATTAATATTGCAGCTAAAGGAATATTTCCTAGAACAAACCGCCTTTTATACACCGCGTGTTTTAAACAACACTGAAAAATTCATGCAGGTTATTCCTCACTAAAATATAAGAAGAAAATACACATTTTTCAACTAAAACGATTTTCAAGGGAGCTGCGCGCTTCCACAAATTCCTTGAGAAATGTGTGTTGCCTACCTGCCAGGTAACATACAATCTATTTCGAGAGTTACGCATTGATTTCTCGAAAACGGTTCACCTTACAGTGTTCCGAGATGACGATACACGTGCTCATTCGTAAGCTGTCTTAAAAGTAGCATATATCTTACTGTTACAAAGTTTCATCCAAAAATAAGATGCCAACCGCCATTTTCATAATGAAGAGGAGTGATATTGCCAACCACGTTTTCATATGTGTAGGATTCCGTTCTAAAAATAACATTCACTAATATGTTGCTTAATCGCAAGTAGTTTATAATATTTTAAAGGAAAAGCATTTTAAATTTGGTTTTTGGAGACGCATGAGTTCCTTTAGGGTAAAAAAGATAAATATGTTTGCGTCTTATTTTTTCACCAGTATTAACTTGCCATAGTTTGTCAGTGTTGTTAAAAAAAACACCTGGTGTATATATATGCGCATGTGTGTATACGAGACGTCAATGTCCAAAGGGCGCATTATCCACACAAATTAAAAATAGAGATTAAGGTACTGCTGATATTTCAATCCTTTCTGTTGGTCTGTGGAAGTTTCAAATTTCCAGAAATACTTGAAAGGCTCTGAAATCGCATTTAAAATGGCATACCAGTTTCGAAGTGGTCCTTATAAACAAGCGAAGATAAACTATAACGGCTTACTGAAACACACCTCTTAACGGAATATGAGGCCCCTTGTCTTGAAACGTCTCAAAGCAAGTTGTAGTGATTACTTCCAAATTTCTCCTTGCCCAATTTCTGCATATTTGTCACATATATTACTAAAAATATTTCTCTAATAATATTTAGGTACCCTAGTTGTATACATGCTAGGACAGGGCATTATTCGCAAAAGGTATACTTATATATCATTTATAACTGATTAATTTTATTTGGATGGGCTATTAAACCCCCGCTCTATTGCTGGTAAGTAACTCGAATGTTGACTAATTCTAAACTAATCTAAACTTAACATCTCAAACTATAAATCACTTCTGAATATTTCTTGGTGTTCTTTCACGAAATATCGTGCTCTGAACGTAACACCTTAGCTTCCTTGGCCTATAGGGTTGCCTTACGTATAAGTAGTTTATATCGAGACGTCGGTAAGGCCAGAAAATAACAGTTATTGTTGCATAAAGTTTGTGAGTCCTGGGGTGGTCTGCAGAAACAAGGAATTATTGTATCAGCATGCAAAACTAGTTTTGTAAGTTTGTATAAATGATTATAGCTTATATTGTTATGACAATGACTGCACTTGCCTCAGTATGTTGGTTAACAAGAAGAAGGCAAATCGGTGTGGTAAACGTGCAACTTTTATACTTTTTTACTATATATAGTCCATTCGCAATTGCTTCACAATTTTCTGAAACCGTGCTTAAGTTCTTCTTTCAGGATATTCTTCCAACTCATGTAAATAAAGCTCAGCTAAGTCTGGAGAACTACACAAAAGGGACAACACACCGCATTCGTGCGCAGTCAGCTTGATAATATTTTGCATGAGAACTATTTCTTACCAGTTATTACCAAGACGCCTGTTTTATCTTTGTTTTTATTCATATTAATTACAAATAAATAAAATAATTTATAGATAGAATATAAGTAAAATTTCAAGTTAACCGATGATAAGATTATTTTATGTAAACAGATGCATGAAACGCTTGTGATGCATAACATATTTAGGAAACAAGGAAACACGTCCTACGTGTAGTGATTTTTCTAAGGTCTGGTTTAAAAAAAGTTTGAAGAAACCGTGAATAGACTTAACAAGTGGATCCAACAATACTTTTTTTCCAGGTGGGGGAATGTTATGACAATATTTGACAGTATTAACTTGGATTAATGTAGTCAGAGCACAGTACGTTTCAGAATAAATAAATATGAACCATTTATTTGCTGTATCTGTGGCATTCATACGCTAGGCGTATGAAGTAAGATTTGGAGTAATCAGGGCCTTGGGGTTATTTCTGATAGTTTTCGGGTCTTGTGGTATGTTAGTGTACATAGTTTAGTTAACGAAACATGTCATAGTCGTTTTTTTCTGCTCATAAATATCATTTTTTGCGCTAAAAGGAAACGGCAATTTGTAGTTTCTTCCTTTTATAAATATAAAAAAGTCAAAAGAATCATTTATGAAAACAATAATGCTACTTTAGCATATTAAAACATTTTATCTTCGTTAGGCGAGCGTCC